>JBBPKN010000822.1:0-27492 GCA_038089275.1 Pulveroboletus cf. rosaemariae | reverse complement strand
CCTGTTGCATCCTATCACCCTTCAATTTCAGTCTAACATGATTGGATATTGTCTTCCCTAACATCTCCATTTGTTTTTTAGATATTTAGACATCTGCTTTGCTTCTGAGTTTGCACCTGTCTCACCTCGATACACTCCTAGATAGTTCTGCCTCTCTGAGATATAAGTACTGTAGTTTTGTATCTTGTACCTCAGTACAAATATCAACAAAAATGACAAAACATCCCCTTGTCTTCATCCTTACTCTGCTTGAGCCCTTGGGCTCACTCTAACCCTCCAGGTTACTCTGGAGTATCTTCAAGGCCAAGTGATATCCTTGAAGGAGTTGCAAGGTCTCACCCCCATGACTAGGCTTGACTCTCCTCATCCTACCTGTCCCTCCTGTTGAGCATAGAGACAGCCTTCTTACCCACCTCTGACATCTATGTAAATCAGGACACCAGAAAGTGCAAGGGCATACCACATAAGGTAAAGCCAAGTCCTGTTTAATCATTGAAACCCTTCCTAGATTCCCCTGGAGCCTTCTGGAGCCCTCTGAAGTTATGACCTTCCTTTAGCATTGTTAAAACTTTATCCCAGTAGAAGAAGACTGTTAAAACCTATACCAGGATGGGTATGCTTTTAACCAGTTCCTTGCTGAATGAAATCCTTGACACTGAAGAAAGGTCATAACTCCAGAGGGCTCTGAAGGGCTCCAGGGAAATCTAGAAAGGGTTTCAATGATCAAATGGGACTCAGCTTCATCTTATGTGGTGCATCCTTGCACTTTCCAGTGTCCTGATTTACATAGATATTGGAGGTAGGTAAGAAGGCTGTCTCTATGCTCAACAGAAGGGACAGGTGAGATGAGAAAAGTCAAGCCTAGTCTTGGGGGTGGGACCTTGTGACTTCTTCAAGGATATTGCTTGGCCTTGGAGGTACTCTGGAGTAGCCCAGAGGGTCAGAGTGAGCCCAAGGCTCAAGCAGAGTGAGAATGAAAACAAGAGGTGTTTTTTGTCATTTTTGTTGATATTTGTACTGAGGTACAAGATACAAAACTACAGTACTTATACCTCAGAGAGGCAGAACTATCTAGGAGTGTATCAAGGTGAGACAGGTACAAACTCAGAAGTGAAGCAGATGTCTAAATATCTAAGAAATAAATGGAGATGTCAGGGAAGACAATGTTCAATCATGTCAGACTGAAATTGAAGGGTGACAGGATGCAACAGGGGGAAGCAAGGAATAGAAATGGAACAGGAATAGTAACAATGATGGTAATGGTAACTGAGACTGGGAACAGTAATGGAGTTATACTGGGACATTCTAGAGATAACAAAGGGGAACTAGGGTAGTACTTAACTGGAGCAGAGATAGACTAGAAATGGAATGGAGCAGAGTAGGAGTGGAAGCCTGGGGGAGTGTATAATGCTGAGGGATGGGAAGCATACATGCATAGCTGGGGGAGACTGGAATGGTGATGGAGGACCAGAGTTGCCTGGAGGGGAGTTAGAGGGCTAGAGTGACTTACTAGATACAAAGACCAATTGTAAGCCAGGTTAGGATGGGGTCAGAATTGGGTCAGAGATCTGGGATATGACAAGCATCAAGGGTTTTATTCAGCAAGGAACTGGTTAAAAGCATACCCATCCTGACATAGGTTTTAACAGTCTTCTTCTATTGGGATAAAGTTTTAACAGTATATTCATACTCTTACTTGCACTTTCCCAAGCCTTTACTTCAGGATCAGCCTCCACTGTCTCTTAACACTCAACTCCAAACCACCTGCATGCTTGGCACACTCACAGATGATCCCTCCAAGATCTCCAGAACTTCATTCCATCCCTTGCATCATCTGTCAGAATATAACCCCCAATAATACTATTATGACCTTGCATTCTTCTGGGCATTTGACCTCTAAGTTGATCTAGTCTTCACATGGCACAAGCCCCTTACTGCCCCTGACATTCCAAGTCACTCTAAGCCACCCTAACATTCTACAATGTCAGTCACTGGCCCCAGTCACTCAAAACACATGCACCTAGATTCAACTTCTGATTCTTGACCCTGGCATTCCCCTATTCCCGACTCTGGGCTCTCCAGAACAGCTGTGATTCCCTACTATCATACAACATCACCAGTCCTCATGGATCCTTAAATACAGCTTAAATTATGGTTCCCTACCCATGAGTGCCACTCCCTCTGTTTTTCCTGTTCTTTTCTGGCAGCTGACTCCAGTTCTCTGACACTTTGTTATCACCTGGTAATCCTCAATGGAAAATCACTCCATGTTACTCCAGACCATTCCAACCACCTTTTCATGCCTAGATCTAGCCATTGCAGTCTAAGCATCCTCTAGCTGTTTCCTGGCCCCTTCTTGACAAGTCACTCCAGGATTATCAATAGGTAGTCATCAACCTCTGGCATCTGTTCTCTACTCCTAGGTGACCCATTTCTGGCCATTGGTCCTAGTCTTTTGAGATCTGAGCATAACAAGTCTATTAAACCTGTACCCCTTGTCTCCCTGACCTCTGGTATTACTCTTCCATGCACTTCTGATTATTGTGACCCCCAATGGGTACCTTGTCCTATTTAGAATTTGAGAGCCCCAATACTCTGACCCTTTCTGCCCACTTCCACTCCTTTCTGACATCTCACCATCTCTTTCAATTTTGCCTCTTCTGCTCAAGCTATCAGACCTCCACACACTCTACAGACTGTTGGCTTCACTCTGTCAATGCCTAGCATCACCCTCTGCTGGATGATTTGTGTTCACTGATTCTAGAACACCACTAACTCACCCACTATGGTCTGTTGACCCTGGGTATTAAGTAGTACCTCATCTGTTCACTGAATAACACATGCCAGCATCCTATGCACCCCCTGTAGCTCTATACCACTCTGGTCTCAGCTAACTTTGATCTCAAACCACAGTTTTTTTTTTGTCATGATCTGGTAGTTATAACTCCATTGCCTAAGTGTGTGGTTATTTCTGCATTGCTCTGCTTCCTATAGTAGGCCAGTTTTGTCTGTTGATATGCCTACTAGGAAGACACCTTCAACCACCTCCAACCTTCTCTGAACTTGTAGCATTAGATCCTTTATTCTTCTTTGCCCATGGCACCTCTGCCATCTGTTTTCTTATCCTCACAGCTAAGGTATACCCACCTTGCTGACCAACCAGGCTTCAGAAGCACCACCCCTCTTCCTCTGTACTCTGATGCACTTCCCACATTTTATCTCACATGCCAAAAAGTCATTTGCCCTCTCCAGGCATTTCTATCCCTTTCTGCCTCCCCAGAAGGTTCATACTCCCATTATAACTGTGCTGTGATTACCCTTTCCTTCCCTACTTGCAGTTGTTTGAGTTTTGTTTCTGTTCAATATGGTTTCCTGCTTGGATTTCCTCTGTATGGTGCTATATTGTTTTATGCACCACCTTCCTATAACCCTGTGCCATTGGCACCCTCTGTCCCCTTATGGGAAACATGTTTCATGGAATTATCTCTGCACCTCCCCATTCCCTCCAACTCTTGCCCAGGAAATCCTTGCTCTTCAGGCACTGTTCCTGACAACTCCATTCCTGCTCATTGGTATTTCCTTTCTTTTCTGTATGTTGTCTCAGGACCTGTCCTTCTGTTCCCCCTGGGTATTCTTTTCCTGGTAGACATTCTGCTCTTCTGCATCTTCTGGGAATTCTACTTTTGTCCTGGGTATTCCTTCCCTGGAGGCAATTCTGCTCTTCTGTGTCTCCTGGAAATGCTGCTCATTTCTTCAGAACATCTCCAAATTCCTCCATTGTATGCCTTGGGAATTCCTTGTTCTTCCAGCCTTGTTCTGACAACTCAGTTTCTCTTTGCCTTCAGTTTCTATTCCTTCTGACCTGTTATCCAGGACTTGTCCTTTCATTTTCCCTGGGTTTTCCTTCCCCTTTCCTTCTGGCCTCCCTCCTGTCTTTCCAGATACTTCTGGACAATTTCTGTTTCATGCCTTGCACTGCCCCTGGCCCCTTTATTTTCTGTTTCCTAGTCAATGATGGGATGTCGACCTTTGAGGAGGGGATAGCATCTAGTGACCACACTAGTAACTGCTGATCATACCTAGCAATCCAGTTATCTTGCACTCTTGCCCTTTCCTCTGTTCTCACTTACCTCTCTGGTCCCTTTCCAGTTCCTTCTGCCACAGTGCCCAGGCCACCTGGTCAACTGTCTACCTCTTTGTGCAATAACCAGACATGCTCTGTGCTGATTGCCCCCTTTAACCACCCTTACCACTCATGCAGTGACTGATCCCTACCTATGTTGACTGCATCCATCCCTGATTGTTTCCAATCATCTCCATCTCTCTTTCAAGTAGCTCACCTCCCTTCCCTTGTTGCTGCACATAAACAATGTGCAATTCAATCAGTATACCATCATTTGTGTATACAGGAGGCAAGACCAGCAAGCAACTCTCAGCAGAACATTCACTCTTCTGGGTTCTCTCCAACTGCCACTCTGCTGTCCTCCCACTTGGCCTCAGCCTCAAGGTCAACAGGGATGACCCTTGGTCCCCCTGCCACAATGTACCCAGCCCAACAACCTTCTGCCAGCTTGATCTTGACTAGGTCACAAAGAAGCTTGTTCTGCTCCTTCATTTCTCAGCAAAGGTGACCACTAACCTCTCAAATGGTGTCCACAACCAGGTGGTCCCCCACAGGCTCTGACCCTCCACCTTCCCTAACTGCTAAACTCCCAGATTGTGTCCACTCCACCCCTCTGGCTATTCCTCCCATGCCTCCAGTTCCAGACCCCTGTTCTGATGATTGCATAGCATTCCTCCAATCTAAAACCATATGGCTGGCTAACCTCCTCATATGCTCCAGATGTTTGGCCTGCATTAGGCCCACCCCATTGAGGGGACAAGGAGCTAGTTGTTCATCAGACCAGTATTAGAGCTCATTGAATAAGGACATTAGGAATGGGATATATCTTTGACATTTCTGCCCCTACCTGCTTTATCAGAATCTCATCCAACTTTAATTTAGCTCTGACCCCTAGCTGCATAATGAACTGTCTTACTGGCAATCAGCATGTTTCAGTTCCCTTTGAAGATAAAAAACCTTCCTTAACTTCATTCCTTCCCACTCTAGATCTGACCTTCCTGACATTTGTTTCATAGTCTCCATTTAACTATCAGGCTCTAGTCTAATTTCTGGTCTTCTCTCCAGTAGTCTTTCCAAAGCCCCATGCCTCTCCACTTCTACCCCCTTCATTCCTTTTCAGTTTCTCTATCTTCATGTCAGAAGTGATCATTCTTGACATTAGTCTCTAATCTCATTCCTCTGGGGAATTCAGCTATTTCTTCCATTCCTTTCTTAGCTGATCTTTTGTTCTTTTTATTGCCCCATGACTGCCCAAGGTACCACTTGCCAGGTCATGAGATTTCATTTTGACAGGTTATTACAATTTGTGGAAGCCTTACTTCTAAACTGTACTCCATATTTGCTCCAAACTTGTTTACATAAGGCTTGAAGCCTTCACTTCAGTAGTCATTGACTCCTCTTTTCATACCCTAATTTCCAGCCCCCCCAGGTCATTCCCAAATCCTAACCTCTGTTATGAAGACAAACTAGAGTAATTACTACACTACTCTAGTACCATTACATCTTTGTCTTCTTTCCTCCCCACTTTCTCCTGGATCTCTGTCCCAAGTTCCACCTTCTCCTCCTCTTCACTGTCCTCTGGCCCACTCTCTGCATCCTCTTTACTCACCCTCCATGCAGGATTGAGTATGTTGACCAGCCACACTAGCAGCTGATTCTCCCTCCTTATCTTTTATACTACCCAGCCCCCCACCTTTCATATGGTTGCCACCAGCAGGTGACAGCCCTCTGCCACCTGCTTGGTACTGCCCTCTGCTCCCTCTGAGCAAGCCCTCTTTTTGGGCCACTCCTCCTCTGCATCTCTCCAACACTGCTTCTGCACTGGCTTCTCCTTCCCTGGGCATTCACATCTTGCCTTGGCCTCTTGACAGGCCAAGCATGACATGGACTTCCCCACACCTACCTCACACTCCACCTCCCTATCCTCACACCTCTGGCATGCTGGTACCTCCTCTGTCCTCTGCTTCCCTTTGTCATTGCTAGGTCCTGCTTGGGCCTGCACTTGTGCCACCTGATAATCATCAGTTGTTCTATTCTCAGGAAAACAACCATAGTACTTACCTTTTCTTAGGCAGCTGCCTCTGCCACCCACTGGGCCCTCTCAGCCTCCTCTGCTGCCTTCTGGGCCTCTTTTGCCCTCCTCTGTTCCTTCTTCTTCCTTGCCTTCACACACCTCTTGCACTTGGCATATTTGGCATTGCTCAATGCCTTATCATCATTGGCACACTCCATGATGCATTCATTGGCCCAGGCCATGATGTCATTGAATGCAGCCATGTTATTGTAATGAAGAAAGAATGAGCTACTGTTGAAGTCCCCATTTTTATTCATGAGCAAGCCAAGAAACTCTGCTTTTCCACCCCATTGTTACTAAACAAGATCATGTGCTTATTACCTTCATAACCCTCTGCTCTATCTCCAATGTCACTAAAGCATGTGATCACATGCCCATTACCTGTCATATCCTGGACCTCCAACCCAAATTCCAACCCCATTCTGACCTGGCTTACAATTGGTCTTCACATCTAGTAAGCTGCTCCAGCCCTCTGACTCCCCTCCAGGCAACTCTGGCCCTCTGTTACCATTCCAGTCTTCCCCAGTTATGCATGAACACTTCCTGTCCCTCAGTATTATATGCTCCCCTGGATTTCCATTCCCACTCTGCCCCACTTCACTTCCAGTCTATCTCTGCTCCAGTTAAGTACTACCCTAGTTTCCCTTTGTCATCTCCAGACTATCCCAATATAACTCTGTTACTGTTCCTGGTCAGCTACTGTTACCATTATTGTTACTATTCCTGTTCTGTTTCTGTTCCTTGCTCTCCCCTGTTTCATCCTGTCACCCTTCAGTTTCAGTCTGACATAATTGAATATTGTCTTCCTGACATCTCCATTCGTTTCTAAGATATCTAGACATCTGCTTCACTTCTGAGTTTGCACCTGTCTCATTTCATTACACTTCTAGATAGTTCTGCCTCTCTGAGATATAAGTACTGTAGTTCTGTATCTTGTACCTCAGTATGAATATCAACAAAAACACCAGAACCCTCTTGTCATCATCCTCACTTTGCACAAGCCCTTGGGCTCACTCTGACCCTCCGGAGTTCTGATCTTCCTTCAGCATCAAGGATTTCATTCAAAAAAGAGGAACTGGTTAAAAGTATACTTATCTTGGTATAGGTTTTAACAGTCTCTTTTTAGTGGGATGGAAAGTTTTAACAGTATATTTGTACTCTCACTTGCACTTTTCTTGCCTTCACATAAGGATCAGCCTCCACTGACTCTCAATACTCAACTCCAAACCACCTGCATGCTTGGCACACTCATGGGTGATCCCTCCGAGATCTCTGGAACTTCATTCCATCCCTTGTGTCAGCTGTCAGGATATAAACACCAATAACACCACTATAACCTCATGCTTTTCTGGGCATTCAACCCCTAAGTTAATCTAGTTCTCATGATGCAAGCCCCTTACAGCCCCAATGTTCCAAGTCACTCTGAGTTACTCCAACAATTCTATGACATCAGTCACTGGCTCCATTGCTTGAAACATATGCACCTAGATTCAACTTTTAACTCCTGTCCCTGGCATTCTTCTATTTCCAACTCTGGGCCCTCCAGAACAGCTGTGATTTCCTACTATCAGACAGCATCACCAGCCCTTATGGATCCTTGAATGCAGCTTAGATTATGGTTTCCTACCAATGAGCACCAATCCCTCTATTTTTCCTGCTCTTCTCCAGCATCTGACTCCAGCTCTCTGACACTTTGTTATCACCTGGTAATCCTTGACAGAAAACCACTCCCCATCACTCCAGACTATTCCAACCACTTTCTTATGCCTAGATCTAGCCATCACAGTCTAAGCATCCCCCAGCCACTTTTCTGGCCCCTTTTTGACAAGTCACTCCAGGATTACCAATAGACAATCATCAACCTCTAGCATCAGTTCTCTACTTCTAGGTGATCTATTTCTGGCCATCGGTTCTAGCCTTTTGAGATCTGAGCATAACAAGTCTATTAAACCTGTACCCCTTGTCTTCCTGACCTCTGGCACCATCTTCTGGGCACTTCCGATCATTACAACCCCCATTGGGTACCTTGTCCTATTTTGGATTTGGGAGCCCCAACACTCCAACCTTTCCACTCACTTCTGTTCCTTCTGATGCCTCACCATCTCTTTTAATTTCACCTCTTCTGCTCAAGCTATCGGACCTCCACAAATCCTACAAAGACTGTTGGCTTTACTTTGTCAATGCCTAGCATTACCCTCTGCTGGATGGTTTGTATTCACTGATTCTAGGACACCACTAACTTGCCCACTGTGGTCCATTGACCCCAGGTATTGAGTAGTATCTTGTCTGTTCACTGGATAAAACATGCCAGCATCCTGTGCACCCTCCATAGCTCTATACCACTCCAGTCTCAGCTAACTCTGATCTCGAACCACAGCTCTTGTTGTCATGATCTGGTAGTTATAATGCCATTGCCTAAGTGTGTGGTCATCACTGCATCACTCTGCTTCTGTAGCAGGCCAGTTTTGTCTGTTGATACACCTACCAGAAAGACCTCCATCCACCTCCAACCCCCTCTGAACTTGTAACATTAGACTATTGTTCTTCATTGCCCATGGCATCTCTGCCACCTGCTTCCTTATCCTCATAGCCAAGGTACACCCACCTTGCTGAATAACCAGGCTTCAGAAGCACCACCCCTCTTTCTCTGCTCTCTGCCACACCCCTGTGTTTCATCTCACATGCCAAAAGCCTCTTGCCCCCTCTGGACATCTCCATCCTTTTCTGTCTTCCTGAAAGGTTCACACTTCCATTATGACTGTGCCATGATTACCATTCCTTCCCAGCTTGTGGTTGGTTGAGTGTTGTTTCAGTTTGCTATGTTTCTCTGCTTGAATTTCTTCTACCTGGTTGGTGAAATTGATCCATACCTCTCTGTCTTTTGCCCAGGAAATCCTTGCTCTTCAGACATGGCTCCTGATGACTCCATTTTCTGCTCATGGGTAATTTCTTCTTTCCTGAATGTTGTCTCAGGATCTGTTCTTCTGTTTTCCCTGGGAATTCTTTTCCTGGTAGATCTTCTGCTATTCTGTATCTTCTGGGAATTCTTTTGTTCTGGATATCCCTTTCTTGGCAATGATTCTGCTTTTCTGTGTCTCCTGGGAATGCTGTCCCTTTCTTTGGAACCCTTCTGAACCCCTCCGTTATTTGCCTTGGGAATTCCTTGTTCTTTCAGCCTTGTTCTGACAACTCCATTTCTCTTGCCTTTTGTTCCCATTCATTCTGACCTGTTGTCCAGGACTTGTTCTTTTGTTTTCCCTGGGTTCTCCTTCTCCTTTGGGAATCTTTCTGCTCTTCCTATGTCCCCTGGGACCTCTCCATTCTTGCATCTGTCCTTTGGTGGGCCTTTTCTTCTGGCCTCCCTCCTATCTTTCCAGATCCTTCTGGACCACTTCCATTTCATGCCTTGTGCTGCCCCTGGCACCTTTCCTGGCTGTCTCCTAGTCAACAATGGAATGTTGATCTTGAGGCAGAGATAGCATCTAGTGACCACACTGGGTACTGCTGCTTGCATCTAGCAATCTGGTCTCCCTTACTCTTGTCCTTCCCTCTGTTCTCCAGTCCCTCCCCAGTCTCTTCCACCACAGTACCCAGGTCACCTGGTCAACTGTCTATCTTCATGCAATAACCAGACATGCTCTGCACTGATTGCCCCCTTTGACCACCTTTACCACTAGTGCAGTACCTGACTCCTACCTATGTTGACTGTACCCAGCCCCAATCATTTCTGGTTGTTTCCAGCTATTCCTGAAGTAGCCCACCTCCCTTCCCTAGTTGCTGCACATAGACGACATGCAATTCAACCAGTATACAAACATTTGTTGTGTTAGGAGGTGAGGTCAGTGAGCTACTCTCAGCAGAACATCCACTCCTCTGGGTCTTCTCTGGCCCCCATCATGATATTCTCTGGCTCTATCCCAGCCCCAAGTTCAGCCACAAAAACCCTCATTCCCTCTCTGGCCCTCCAACCTCTGTGCTCCTCCTGCTAAGCATTATAATCACTTACATGAACACCTGACTCTGCCCTGAGGTATCCCTTTTGGCAGCCCTCCTCCATCTGGATTTTGACTAGGTTATAAAGAAGCCTGTTCTGATCCCTTAAGTCCTGATAAATCAGACCACCAACCTCATGGATTGCATTGGCAACCAATTCATCACCTGTCATACCAACTCCTTGGGCTGCCTTGTTAAGAGTAGTGAGGTTCTGGACTCCTTCTGCCATTCTGACCTATACTCTGCCCCTATCTCTTTGGCTAGTGTTTGCTCCCCCTATTCCCATTGAGGTACCAGCCTTGTATGCCTCGACTTTGTGCCTCCTCCTTTCCTGATTCTTGGCCATTATGAGGGCCATCCCATTATCAGGATGGAGAGCAAGCTGGTTATCCAACCAGAAGTAGAGATCTGGGAATCCAGCCATGATAGAGTGGGAAAATGAGTGCCAACTTTTTCCTTGGGAACTTATCTTCCTTGAGCCAACTCCACACTAACCCTGACTCTAACCGAGTACAGAATCTGTTTGCCCTTGATCATTGTATTTAGTTCCCTTTGGAAATAAATAAACCTCCCTTAACTTCATCCTAGATCTGATTCTTCCAACATTTGTTTTGATTATCATTTGACTATTGGACTCTAGTCTAATTTCTGACTTTCTCTCTGGAAGTTATTCCAAAGCCCTGAAACTCTCTGCTTCTACCCTTCATTCCTTTTCAGTTTCCCTATCCTTATGGCAGAAGCGACCATTTTTGACATCAGGTTTTAATCTTGCCCCTTTGGGAAATTCAGCTATTTCTTCCATCTGTTCTTGGCTGTCCATTTGTCCTCCTTATCGCCCCATGACTGCCCAAGATATCACTTACCTGATCATGAGATTTCATTTTGACAGGTTATTACAATTTGCAGAAACTTTACTTTCTGAACTTACTCTGCATGTTCTCCAAACTTGTTCACTCAAGGATTGAAGCCTTCACTTCAGAAGTCATTAACCCCTTTTTGTACCCTTATTTCTGCCCCCCCCCAGGTCATTCTGAACCCTGACCTCTGTTACAAAGACAAACTAGAGTAATTACTACACTACCCTAGTACCATTATGTCTTTGTCTTCATCCCTTTCCACCCCCTCCTGGATCCCTGTCCTAAGCTCCACTACCTCACCTGCCACCTCTTCTTCTTTGCTGTCCTCTGGCCCACTCTCCACATCCTCTCTGCTCACCTTCCACATGGGATCAAGGATGTCAACCAGCTGTGCTAGCAGCCAGTTTTCCCTCCTCATCTCCCACACCACCTAATCCCCTACCTCCCATATGGTTGCTGCCAACAGGCGACAGCCCTCTGCCACCTGCTCAGCACTGCCCTCCATTTCCTCTGAGCAAGCCCTCTTTTCAGGCTGCTCCTCCTCCATATCCCTCTGATGCCACTTCCACATTGGCTTCTCCTCCCCAGGGCATTTATATCTCACCTTGGCCTCTTGACAGGCCAAGCATAATGTGGACTTCCCCATGCCCACCTCACACTCCATTCCCCTATCCACACACCTCTGGCATGCTGGTGCCTCCTCCACCCTCTGCTTCCCTTTGCCATTGCTGGGCCCCACTTGGGCCTGCACTTACACTGCCTGTGATCATCAGTGGTGCTACTCACAGGATAACAACTGTGGTATGCACCTTTTCTTGGACAGCTGCCTCTGCCATTCTCTGGACCCTCTGGGCCTCCTTGGCCTGCCTTTGAGCAGCCTTCTCCACTGCTTTCTGGACCTCTTCCACTCTTCTTCATTCCTTCTCCTTCCTCACCTTTGCATGCCTCTTGTGCTCAGCATATTTGGCATTGCTCAATACCTTGTCATCATTGGTGCACTCTGTGAGGCATTCATTGGCCCAGGCCATGAGATTGTCAAAGAAGGCCATGTTGTTGTAATGAAGGAAGGATGAGCTACCATTGAAGTCCCCATTTTTATTCATAAGCAAGCCAAGAAACTCCGCTCTTCCATCCCATTGTAACTAAACAAGGTCACATGCTCATTGCCTCCACAATCCTCTATTTTACCCCCAATGTTACCAAAGCACATGATCACATGCCCATCACCACACTATCACAGATCATATGTCTGTACCCTCTGCACTCCAGACCAATGGCCTTCAAGGGTTTAGGCCTAAGGGGGGAATACTATCATATCCTGGACCTCCGACCTGAATTCTGACCCCATTCTGACCTGGCTTACAATTGGTCTTCACATCTAGTAAGCTACTCCAGCCCTCCGACTCCCCTTCAGGCAACTCTGGCCCTCTGTCACCATTTCAGTCTCCCTCAGTTATGCATGAATACTTCCCACCCCTCAGCATTATATGCTCCCCTGGGTTTCTGTTTCCACTCTGCCCCACTTCACTTCCAGTCTATCTCTGCTCCAGTTAAGTACTACCCTAGTTCCCCTTTGTCATCTCCAGACTGTCCCAATATAACTCTGTTACCATTCCCAGTCAGCTACTATTACCATCATTGTTACTATTCCTGTTCTGTTCCTGTTCCTTGCTCTCCCCTGTTTCATCCTGTCACCCTTCAGTTTCAGTCTGACATGATTGGATATTGTCTTCCTGACATCTCCATTCATTTCCTAGATATCTAGACATCTGCTTCACTTTTGAGTTTGCATCTGTCTCATTTCATTACACTTCTAGATAGTTCTGCCTCTCTGAGGTATAAGTACTGTAGTTCTGTATCTTGTACCTCAGTATGAATATCGACAAAAACACCAGAATCCTCTTGTCATCATCCTCACTCTGCATGAGCCCTTGGGCTTACTCTGACCCTCCGGGTTACTCCAGAGTACCTCTGAGGCTATGTGATATCCTCAAAGGAGTCATAAAGCCTCACCCCCATGACTAGGCTTAACTCTCCTTGTCCTGCCTGTCCCTCCTGTTGAGCATAGAGTCAGCCTTATCACCTACCCTGACATCTATGTAAATCAGGACAATGAAGAAGTGCAAGGGCATACCCCATAAGGTGAAGCCAAGTCCTGTTCAACCATTGAAACCCTTCCTAGATTTCCCCAGAACTCTCTGGAGCACCCCGGAGTTCTGATCTTCCTTCAGCATCAAGAGTTTTATTCAAAAAAGAGAAACTGGTTAAAAGTATACTCGTCTTGGTATAGGTTTTAACAGTCTCTTTTTAGTGGGATGGAAAGTTTTAACATTACCACACTATCTCAGATCACATATCTGTACCCTCCACACCCCAGGCCAATGGCCTTCAAGGATTCAGGCCTAAGGGGGGGATACTATCATATCCCAGACCTTCAACCCAACTCCAACCCCATCCTGACCTGGCTTACAATTGGTCTTCATACCTAGTAAGCCACTCTAGCTCTTTGACTCCCCTTCAGGCAACTCCAGCCCTCTGTTACCATTCCAGTCTCCCCCAGCTATGCATATATGCTTCCCATCTCTTAGCATTATACACTCCCCTGGGCTTCTGCTCCTACTCTACCCTATTCTGTTTCTAGTCTATCTCTGCTCCAGTTAAGTACTACCCTAGTTCCCCTTTGTCATCTCTGGAATATCCTGGTATAACTCTGTTACCATTCCTGGTCTTAGTTACCATTACCATCATTGTTACTATTCCTGTTCCATTCCTGTTTCTTGCTTCCCCCTGTTGCATCCTGTCACCCTTTAGTTTCAATCTGACATGATTGGACATTGTCTTCCCTGACATCTCCATTTGTTTCTTAGATATTTAGACATCTGCTTTGCTTCTGAGTTTGCACCTGTCTCACCTTGATACACTTCTAGATAGTTCTGCCTCTCTGAGGTATAAGTACTGTAGTTTTGTATCTTGTACCTCAGTACAAATATTAATAAAAACAACAAAATACCTCCTTGTCTTCATCCTCACTCTGCTTGAGCCCTTGGGCTCACTCTAACCCTCTGGGTTACTCCAGAGTACCTTCAAGGCCAAGTGATATCCTTGAAGAAGTTGCAAGGTCTCACCCCCATGACTAGGCTTGACTCTCCTTATCCTACCTGTCCCTCCTGTTGAGCATAAAGACAGCCTTCTTACCCACCTCTGACATCTATGTAAATTGGGACACTGGAAAGTGTAAGGGTGCACCACATAAGGTAAAGCTAAGTCCCATTTGATCATTGAAACCCTTCCTAGATTCCCCCAGAGCCCTCTGGAGTTATGACCTTTCTTCAGCATCAAGGGTTTCATTTAGCAAGGAACTGGTTAAAAGCATATCCATCCTGGTATAGATTTTAACAGTCTCCTTCTATTGGGATAAAGTTTTAACAAGCATAGCACAAAGAAACAGGAACAGAAAGTGAGGTCAGAGGAACTATGAAGTTGTATTGGAATGGTACAGAGTTAGCATAGGTACAGTTGGAAATAATCATTAGATAGGAGAAGATGGATGTAAAGGGAACTAGGAAACATGCAGCTTAAAGTGTGAAGGCAACTGGAGTTGCACTGGAGACATAGCAGAGTTGGCCTGTTGGCATGGGATGTGACAGTATTCCCCTCTTAAGGCCTGAACCCCTGAAGGCTATAAAGCACATGCTCTTGATGAATAAGTGAGCAGAGTGGGCATCAGGGTTTAGCTGGCCAGAAACCCATGAAAGCAAATACCACCCCAGAGACTTCCACACTAGTTTCTCTCATTATGTCTTCATTCACCAACATTCACATCTGGTCTGATGAGCACCTGGAGGAGCACATCAAAGATGAAGAGGAGCTTGGCAACACAAAGTACACTGAGCAGAAGCAGTGGGGAAAAGTGAGGAGAGAGGAGGAGGCTTGGAAGAAAGCAGAGAAGGCTTGGAAAGCAGTTGTGGCAGTTCAGAAATGGGTAAGTACTGGAAATGTAATCAGGGCCTAGCACTCAAAACTGGCTTAGATGGAGGAACTTTGCCAAGCCCAGGTGGGGTTGAGTAGTGGCAATGGCAAGAGGAGAGTGGAAAAGGGACCAGGGTGCCAGAGATGTGATGACTGGGGACTAGAGTGCCAGATGGGCCTGGGCAAGTTGACATCATGCCTTGCCTGTATAGAGGCAAAGGTGAGGTGTGACCACTCCAGCCAGGAGAAACCAGAGAGGAAGTGAAGATGGAAGGTGGGAGAGGAAGGGATGTCCAATAGCAGGGCAGACTCAGAGGAGACAAAGGAGGGTTTTTGGCAGATGGCTAAGGGCTGTTGCCTGATGGAGGCATTGATAAGGGAGGTGGGTGGAAAGGTATGGTGGGAGGTAAAACACAAGAACTGGCTGCTGTGGTGGCTGGTTGATGCATTGGAAAAGGCATGGATGGAGGAGACCAGAAAAGCTGGGAGTTTGGAGAGTGAGGATGGGGAGGTTAACAAGGTGGCAGCAGAGCTATCAGAACTTTGCATAGAGGTTGGTGAAATTTCAGTGGTAGACAAGGAGATTAAAAAGGTGATCTTAGAGTAGATAGAGGATCTTGTGACTAGATCACTAGATCCACTACTCAGTTGGTTAATCATAAGATGGCCTGGGTTTGTCTGGGTAATGGAGATGAAACTCCTCAATAATCTTCAAAGCATGACCTAATTCAGTGGCAAGGAGCCATGAGGTCTCCTCATTAGTATCCTTATAATCTAACCACTTGACCAAATACAGTAATTTGCAGTTCCTTCACCTATGATCTATCTTTGAGTCTAGGATTTCAGAGATCTGAAACTCCAGTTCACCATCAATCTCGACTGGTGGTGAGGGTGATTGCATACAATCTGGGATCATGTTGGGGACAGAGGATTTAAGTTGAGAAACATGAAAGACCAGGTAAATGAACTTCATGATCTCTGGGAAACAGAGTGTAAAGGACAGCAAGCCTGCCTGAGCAATAATGGAATAAGAACCTAAGTTCTTTTTGGCAAGTTTCTTGAATGGCTGTATAGTCCTGAAGTACTTAGCCTTGATGAATATCTGATCATCTACTTTAAAGTCTGGTGCCAGAGATTATCAGGCATCTGTGGGTCCTTGGTATCTGACTTGGGCAGCAGCTATTTCTTTATGAAGGAAGGCATGGAGGAAGTCAAGGTCAATGGCAGTTGCAATAAACACATAGATACTGCTCCAGGGTTTGATTCATTCACTCAGTTTGACTGTCACCCTCCAGATGATACCTGGAGGTGAAGTGAAGACAGATTTTGAGGGCTTGACCCAGGGAACAGAAGAAATGGGAAATGAACTCAGAACCTCAATTAGAGGTAATATGAGAGGAAACTCCATGTTTGGAGAACATATGGAGTATGAAAAGTTTAGCAAGCTTTGGGAAGGTCACCTTGTCATCTGTAGAAATGAAGACACACTGCTTTGATAGATGATCTACAACAACAAGGATGGTGAAGTGACCAGAGGAAGCTGGGAGCTATTTGATGAAATCTATAAAAATGGAATTCCATGGCTTTTCTGGAATAGGGAGCTGCTTGAGGAAACCATAGGGTTTGTGACAGGGTACCTTGACATGGGCACAAGCTGTACATGAAGAAACATACTCTTTGACAAATGCTTGAATGCCAGGCCAGGTATACTCTCAGCAAATAAGCTCCAGTGTCCAATTCTGACCAAAGTGTCCAGATAAGGGATGGTTGTGCTTGTAGTGGAGGATTCAGAGGTGGAGGTCAGAGGCATCAGGGACATAGATGTGATTGTCCAAATGCAAGAAACTGTTATAAACATAATATTCACTAGCAGAAGAGTCACATGACAAGCATGTGACCATGAGACATCCTTGCCAAAACAAGACAAACCCTAGGATATGGTTGAGTTGTTATATTAGAATTTCCCCTTGAGTTTAGGCACAGCTTATAGGGTTGAATCTAGCATCTCAGATAATAGGTAATTTCCCAATCTAATCTCCAATGAATCTGGATCTCAATCTAGATGAGGGTCAGATCTGATCATGGCAGATCTCTAGATGGGATCTCCTTGGCCTCATGGTAGAGGATATGGTTTAATCTCTGCTTACCCTAGATCCTTGACTTTTATTCCACACTACCTCTCCATTCTACATACCTTATTCACATGGCCCATTGGTCATATTCTCAGTAAGCATGCCCTATGCCCTATTTCCTTATTTAGTGTTTCCCTATACCCTGGAGGTGGTCTGTGCACATCTGGACTTAGTATAAATAGCAGAGTAGTTCCTTGGTTTCAGCTTCCCAGCCTTAACCACTTCATTATCTTGTATATTATCTAGTGCCTTACCAATACAGGCATTTCCCTCCTAACTAAGTACTATGGCTCCTCAGGCCTTGCTACCCTGAGTCCATCACATCACTCTTCACTCTATTCCAACCAAATTCAACAATGAAACCAATGTACCCTCTCAAAGCAGATTATTTAGGGTTAGGACAGGTTGTTCAGAGATCAACACCATAACACTTGGTTAAGGCTGCTCCTTACTTGACCAGGTGCAAGTGTTTGTCCAGACTCTGAGCTCACTAACATCTTGTGGTTTCAATAATGAAGAAAGAATTTATACCACCTAGCAAAACAAAGAAACATCCCACTTCATACATCATAAACTGACACCAACTTCAGACCTGAGCATGTCATAAAAAGGCTACAGACATAGGCACATCAGTAAACAGCTTCAGACACAGTGGATGCTGGTTTGTAAGAAAGTGAGTAACTTGTCAATACTCTAGGACCACTGGTTGGTATTGTTAGATCTGGGCACATCACTAAAAGGTCATTCTGGATCTGGGCATATCTTTAAAAGGCCACTATATTCCATTCCCTTTTTTGTTTATGGGTGTCATATAACCCTTGTCAAACCAAAACTGCATGCTAGCACACACTGTCACTATAAATTGAGCTTATAGTGAGCAAACCAGAAAATGTCACAAAAAGAAAAAGTATATCATTATGAAGGTTTGCTGAAGAAGGCTTTGCTGCTGAAGAACCTCTATAGATGGAGAAAGAGTTGAGACTTTGGATGAAGTCTTGGGCTTTACTGCCATTTGGATTCTGTTCACAGATTGAATATTGTTTCAAGGGTTTGTCAAACTCTTTGGTCAAATTGTCTAGGAGTTTTATGGTATCTCACAACTGTCAGTACTATTGGTCAAGCAGTGAACCAGAAAGTTCTAAAACTAAGACTAGACCAGCTTATGTCAGAAAACCAAGTACACATAGGAAAGTAGATTAAAGAAGCTTGCATATCTTGTTGGAAGACAGTTCAAGGAAGTTGATCAAGGAAGCCTTGGATGAGGAACAATCAAAATAAGACTAAGGACAATCTAGAGAGTGTTTGGCTTTTAGGTTGAACAGACTGCAATGTCTATAAACAAAGATCAAGTGACTATAATGTTGTTAAATGAAGAATTCATATCTGGAATCAAGTGTCAAGACTAGAAAGGAAGATCAATGATCATAACAGGTGAAGACATCTAGCTAGCCTGGAGGATATGTGAAGATTTACTCCAATCAAAGTCAAATGTTAACACTTGATAAAGGATTAACAAGAGTCCAAGATAACAGACAACTATCAGAGTCTTTTAGTAAACAAAATCAGATGAAAGTTGAGGTCACATCTAGGGCCTTGACAAGTAGAAAGGGAGTAGTTGAAACAAGAAACCAAGTCTTTGAGTATACAGACAAAAGTGTTAAGCATTGCTCCACAAGTAGAAAGTAGAAAGAAGCAATCAAAGTTCTGTAAAGAAGATTCTCAAGAGAATGAAGAATTGAAGAAGATCAATAATAATGACTGTCTTGTCAGGATAGATTGAATGATCAAGTCTTGGAGACTGGGAGGATATTTGATGGTTCACTCTTCAAAACTCTGAATCCTCAAAAAGAGAGTTTTAATTTGCAGACATTCAGAGAAGCAAGACCAAGTTGAAGAATCAGTCAGGAGAATTCTAGCAGGAAGTTTGGGTGGTTTAGTCCATCAAGCAACTGATTGAAGATTGTCAAGAAGTCTATTTACTAGAAGATACCCCTGAAGAGGGGATAATGACAAAGAATGGTTCTAACACTTGGTCAAGTTATTCAGAGAATGCTTGGTGAAGAAAATAGCTAAGCACAAGGAAGACAAGTATTTGGCCATGGACACAAAGAGAAGTGGTTATCACTGTGAACATGAAGAGAAATGGTGATTTGAAGAAAGTCTATTTTCAGAGTTAAACAAGCATTGCCAGATGAAAGGAGATTTATCTCTGAGTAGAAAGTGATTGCAAGGAGTTTGCAAGAATCCAAAATGATTTAAAAATATACAGAGGCAGTTCTACATCTGCATTATCAAAAGTAATTCCAGGAAGAAAATCAACAAGTACAAGTTGAAGAAGATTTGCAGTGCCATGATTCTAGTTTTGTTCATTATTAACCAGGCATCAAAAAGTGAAGAGTATTTGACATGGAAAGTTGACAAGTATTTTGACAAAGATCCATATAAAGAATCACAATCAAGAGCTTAATCAGAGAAGATATGAAAGTCAATTCACTATCATTACAAAGAAGAACACTGGCTGTCCATTGATCTATTCCCTGCAGGAAATGATATGGATGAAGTAGCTGCAAAGAGCTTCTCAATACCCAGGAGTGAAGCAATAATCAGAAGTTATCTGAAAGAATTCAAGAATGTGGTTTTCAAGGATCAGACCAAGATATCTTTAAACTATTTGTTTCAGAGTTCAGATAAGAAGAAAAGTTAAGTACATGAAAGCTAATGATGATGCAGTTAGTCTCCATTTGAGAGAAGCAGTTAGTCATCTAGGCAAGTAACTGAATGATTTAGTATTTGAGTTGCAAGAGTCCTAAGCATGACATAAAACTGTTTTGGTGTTATGGGTTATCCTATAAAATCCTTAGTCTGCAATGACTTCAAACTACAATATACAGGTCTAAAGAAGATTTAGCAAGTAACTGTAAGTATAAAAAGTTAGAAGGCAATCAGGCATACCTCTGCAATAAAAGTTGTTAAGAATCAATCAAGGTAGTACTCAAGCAAGTGTAAAAAGTTAGAAGGTTATCAAATGCACCTCTGCAAGAGTTTACAAAAGTTATCAAGATTGAATATCTTCAATGGATTGAGTCCTTAGCATAACTTTAAAAGGTTTTCTTTCAGAGTTTTCAGAGGCAGTAATGCATAATCAAACTTCTAGGTTATCTTTTCAATAATTCTGCCATTTCTTGTTCATTTAGCAAACTGCCACTCAGTCCTTAATTGGATTTGAGATTTGTTGAAGCAAGAAGCCTGGTTGAAACATACCAGTTTATCAAAAAGTAAGATAAAGTATTGTTGCAAGAAAATCATCATTTTTTTCCAAAACAAAAGTAATTGTTCCATTGAGATCACATGCTCACTTCAATGTGTATTTTATTGGGATGATGAAATCTGAAGAGGGGATAGTAGAGAATAGGTGAATGTAGTGAACCTCCTCTTCTAGGAAGAATTTATTCAATAATGAAGAGCAACATTCAAGAAAGAATATTTTTTCATGCTTTTCAAACCTCAGAGTCTTCTTGGCCTATGCCAGTTTTTCTTTTCTTTTTCTATTTATTTTAGAGTTTCAGAGTCACAACAAGACTGTATTTCAATGATGGGTTTTCAAAACCTTATATGAAAAGGCAACAATCTTTGGTGATCCAGGAGTCTTGCCCTTAAAGAGGGGATAATGTTACAAATGTAACATTCACTAGCAGAAGAGTCACATGACAAGCATGTGACCATGAGACATCCTTGCCAAAACAAGACAAACCCTAGGATATGGTTGAGTTGTTATATTAGAATTTCCCCTTGAGTTTAGGCACAGCTTATAGGGTTGAATCTAGCATCTCAGATAATAGGTAATTTCCCAATCTAATCTCCAATGAATCTGGATCTCAATCTAGATGAGGGTCAGATCTGATCATGGCAGATCTCTAGATGGGATCTCCTTGGCCTCATGGTAGAGGATATGGTTTAATCTCTGCTTACCCTAGATCCTTGACTTTTATTCCACACTACCTCTCCATTCTACATACCTTATTCACATGGCCCATTGGTCATATTCTCAGTAAGCATGCCCTATGCCCTATTTCCTTATTTAGTGTTTCCCTATACCCTGGAGGTGGTCTGTGCACATCTGGACTTAGTATAAATAGCAGAGTAGTTCCTTGGTTTCAGCTTCCCAGCCTTAACCACTTCATTATCTTGTATATTATCTAGTGCCTTACCAATACAGGCATTTCCCTCCTAACTAAGTACTATGGCTCCTCAGGCCTTGCTATCCTGAGTCCATCACATCACTCTTCACTCTATTCCAACCAAATCTGACAATGAAACCAATGCATCCTCTCAAGGCAGACTGTTTAGGGTTAGGATGGGTTATTTAGAGATCAACACCATAACAGAAACCTTCTGGGTCTCTAGACCAACAAGAGTTGGACAAGAGAATACTGGAAAAGTGGGTAGAGGTGGTGGAATCAGAAGGGAGTGCCAAGAGGATGTTACAATGGAGGGTTTTGATGTTGAAGAGGGATGTAGACCAGAATACTGGGGATGCTAGGGAGAAAGCCCAGAGGGACTCAGCAAGTTGCTCCTGCATGAACACAGGCCGGAAGTTATGTAGATTGATGAGGACATAGTTACTATTTCCCTCTCTGGAATAAACATCCCATTATCTAGTTAAAGTATCAGGTTTAGTACCTAAACAACCAGGGTGAAAACAGATGATCAGATTAAACTGAGAGAGAAACTCCAACCACTGGGCTTGCTGGCAGGTCAGAAGCTTAGACATAGTGAAATATTCCAGGTTCTTGTGATCAGTGACATTATCCACTGGAGAACTGGAATCTTCAAGGTAATGACATCAGGTCTTGAATGCAGTGAAAATAGCAAGGAGCTCCTTATTATGGGTGTCATAGTTGAGTTCTGGCACAGTGAGCATATGTAAATAGAAAGCAACAGAGTGGATCTTGTTGTTTGAGCACCAGAGTGAGAGAATTCCAGCAATCACATAGTCTGAGATGTCAGTCTCAATGATGAGAGAAGCATTGGGGACCCAATGGGTCAGAATAGGAGCAGAAGTAAAAGCAGCCTTGAGGTGCTGGAAAGCAGCATGACAAGAAGCATTGAAATTCCAACAAGCAGACTTGCAGGTAAGGTAAGTCAGGAGAACAATAATGTTGGAGTAGCCCTGGATGAAGTGGCAGTAGAAATTAGTGAAACCAAGGAAAGACTAAATATCTCAAACTTTATAAGGCTTGGGCCAATCCAGGATGGATTGAACCTTTTCAGGGAACATTGTGAGCCCAGAAGGGGAGAGTTGGTACCCAAGATACTCAGTAGAATCAATATGGAATTTACATTTCCTGGATTTGGTGAAGAGGCCATGTTTCTGGAGATGGCAAAGGACTTCTTGGACATGCTCAGTATAATGTATCTGGTCAGTGGAGAAAATAAGGATATTATCCAAATAAACAATCACTGAAATATCAAGAAGATTGGCAAAGATAGAATTGGCAAGCCAGTTGTGTCCTAGAACAAGAGAACTAGATCCATTCAACAGAGTAACATAAAATGTCATCAGAGTAATCTTACTGGTTTCAAAACAAACAGAAAAATCAATGGCATTCATAATCATAGAATTGGAAGAGCCATCAAAAAGTTGGAGCTGCAACAGAGAAATGGAATAAGTTGGAAGATTGTAAGTACTGACTAACTTGGTGTCTACAAAGCAATCTGAAGAACCAGAGTCAATGTTAAAACTTTATCCCAGTAGAAGAAGACTGTTAAAACCTATACCAGAATGGGTATGCTTTTAACCAGTTCCTTGCTGAATGAAACCCTTGATGCTGAAGGAAGGTCATAACTCTGGAGGGCTCTGGAGGGCTCTGGGGGAATCTAGGAAGGGTTTCAATGATCAAATGGGACTCAGCTTCACCTTATGTGGTGCACCCTTGCACTTTTCAGTGTCCTGATTTACATAGATATTGGAGGTGGGTAAGAAGGCTGTCTCTATGCTCAACAGGAGGGACAGGTGGGACAAGGAGAGTCAAGCCTAGTCTTGAGGGTGGGACCTTGTGACTCCTTCAAGGATATTGCTTGGCCTCAGAGGTACTCTGGAGTAGCCCAGAGGGTCAGAGTGAGCCCAAGGCTTAAGCAAAGTGAGGACAAAAACAAGGGGTGTTTTTGTCATTTTTGTTGATATTCATACTGAGGTATAAGATACAAAACTACAGTACTTATACCTCAGAAAGGCAGAACTATCTAGAAGTGTATCAAGGTGAGACAGGTGCAAACTTAGAAGCAAAGCAGATGTCTAAATATCTAAGAAACAAATGGAGATGTCAGGGAAGACAATGTTCAATCATGTCAGACTGAAACTGAAGGGTGACAGAATGCAATAGGGGGAAGCAAGAAACAGGAATGGAATAGGAATAGTAACAATGATGGTAATGGTAACTGAGACTGGGAATGGTAACAGAGTTATACTGGGACATTCTGGAGATGACAAAGGGGAACTAGGGTAGTACTTAACTGGAGCAGAGATAGACTAGAAACAGAATGGGGTGGAGTAGGAGTGGAAGCCTGGGGGAGCATATAATACTAAGGGATGGGAAGTGTACATGCATAGCTGGGGGAGACTGGAATGGTGACAGAGGACCAGAGTTGCCTGGAGGGGAGTTAGAGGGCTAGAGTGGCTTACTAGGTATGAAGACTAATTGTAAGCCAGGTCAGAATGGGGTCAGAATTGGGTTGGAGGTCTGGGATATGACAGTCAATCAGGGCAGAAAGCAAAGGAGTTTCATGTAAAACAAGGGTAATAAGAGGCATAAGGGAAGCATTATTTAAAAGAACAGATGTGTTAAGTCTAACCTCCAGTAGAGCACAGGAAGAATCAATGCAACCTCCAGCCCATGTGGAGTCACAGAGGCTGCAGACTATTTTTTCACCTCTGAAACAGAGGCCTCTAGTTTGGTTTCCAGAGTGAAGGTTTTGGCAGCACAAGCTTTGGCTGCCTTGGAGGAAGACTTGGGGCAGTCCTTTGCTATATGCCCTGTGATACCATGGAACAAACAGAGGTAATTCTCCAGTTGATGCTTGCATTCTTCAGTAGTGAGCTTACTGTCCTTACCAAGCTTGAATGATAAGTCCTGTTTCTGGGGAATGGATGACTTGAAGGAGCTGGAGGAAGTAGCTGACTTGTTCCTTGATTTATTAGGGCCAGAGGCCAAAGCAGAGGATACAGCAGGTTTATCAGATGATTTGGATGGGTAAGACAACTTTCCTTGTCAGCTGATTTCAGATTTGCACTCCCAGTAATGAGCATTAATGGTCTGAGCCAGCTGGCACAGCTCAATAAGTGTCAGCAGCTTGCCAACACAGGAAAGGTCATCTTTGATGCAGTCTGAAAGACCATTATAGAAATAGTGGCAGAGGGCACCTTCTCTGTAACCCCAGACTTGAGATGCAATTCTGTTAAACTCAACTACATATTTGTTGATTCATTGACCATCCTTCATAGTCAACTGGTCTAGCTGGTGCTCTGCATCTCTGACCAGGTCATGGGGTCCAAAGTTGGTCCAGAGTTCCTGAATGAACTCCTTATAATTGTTCATTCACAAGGGGCAGAAGTCAGGGTCTTCAGTAAGGAGAAGGTCAGGCTCAGACCATTCCAATGCCATGCCCTTAAGATAGGATTGAGCATAAGTGACCTTGGCTTGGTCATTGGCAAAGGCTTTGGGACAATCCTGGAAGTTTAATTCATATTGCACCAGAAAAATGCAGAGCTTCCAGGGGTCAGTTCTGTTGAATTGGTCCAGTTTACATATTTTAGTATGCTGCAATGTTTCAGGGATATGATGGGAAGAGCAAGCTAATTCAAAAATGGTGCTAGCAAGATCAGTGATAGTATCATGGTAAATGAGAATAGGTTCTGGATCTGGAAAAAGTTCAGGGTCATTCTCCAGAATATCAGAATACCCATCAGAGAGGTTATCTCCAGGTTCATCTGGTACTTCTGGCTGGACATCACAGTTATTAGGGGTGTGGGAAGGTTGAGGAACCTTGGAACCATTAGGGGCTTTATCAACTGGAGCACTAGGTGTGGACAAGTGGGAGGAAGCAGGAGCCTGTGAGGCCAAGCCTGGGGTACAGCAGGCAGAGAAACTCTTGAACTGATCTAGGACAGCATGAGAGTGAGCTCTGGTTACACAGATAGACATAATAGCAGTACCAGCACAAGCAGGAGTTTGAATATACTGTTATAAAGTTGTGATGTACTCCAGAGTGAATAGAGCTTGGCTTCACCTTATGTGGTTCTGTTAAAACTTTTATCCCACTAAAAAGGAGACTATTAAAACCTATACCAAGACAAGTATACTTTTAACCAGTTTCTTTTTTTTAAATGAAACCCTTGACACTGAAGGAAGGTCAGAACTCCAGGGGACTCCAGAGAGCTCTGGGGAATTCTAGGAAGGATTTCAATGGTTGGATGGGACTTGGCTTCACCTTATGTGGTGTGCCCTTGCATTTCTCCATTGTCCTGATTTACATAGATGTTGGAGGTGGATGAAGGCTGTCTCTATGCTTAACAGGAGGAATAGGCAGGACAAGAAGAGTCAAGCCTAGTCATGGGGGTGAGACCTTGTGACTCCTTCAAGGATATTGCTTGGCCTTGAAGGTACTTCAGAGTAATCTGGAGGGTCAGAGTGAGTCCAAGGGCTCAAGCAGAGTGAGGATGATAACAAGAGGGTGTTTCTGTTGTTTTTGTTGATATTCATACTAAGATACAAGATACAAAACTACAGTACTTATACCTCAGCAAGGCAGAGCTATCTAGAAGTATAATGAAATGAGACAGGTGCAAACTCAGAAGTGAAGCAGATGTCTAGATATCTAGGAAACAAATGGAGATATCAGGGAAAACAATGTCCAATCATGTCAGACTGAAACTGAAGAGTGACAGGATGAAACAGAAGAAAGCAAGGAACAGGAATGAAACAGGAATAGTAACAATAATGGTAATGGTAACTGACTGGGAATAGTAACAGAGTTATATCAGGATGGCCCAGAGATGATGAAGGGGAACTAGAGTAGTACTTAACTGGAGCAGAGATAAACTGGAAGCAGAATGGGGCAGAGTGGAAGTGGAAGCCCAGGGAAGTGTATAATGCTGAGGGGCAAGAAGCATACATGCATAGCTGGGGAAGACTGGAATGGTGACAGAGGGCCAGAGTTGCCTGGAGGGGAGTCAGAGGGCTGGAGTAGCTTACTAGATGCGAAGACCAATTGTAAGCCAGGTTGGAATGGGGTCAGAATTTGGGTTAGAAGTCCAGGATATGACAGGTGCACCCTTATGCTAGTACTGGGTACCCCAATTTACAGAGGGGTCAGAAACTATCAGAGGTTCAGGATAGGCTATAGGGCTTTTTCCAACAAGAGGTATGATGTCAAGTATTATAGTCCATATTTTTCATTTTTTGATCACATGACTTTACCTTATCTTTCCATGTGATTATCTAATCTTTTATCTTATCTAGGCACATGATGGGTCACATGACAGGTCTAGACCCAGGGCATAGGGTTAGCCTCATGTCTTCAGCCTTGTTTTCATTTCTGTCCTTTTTCCATTTCAGAAGCATCACTCTCATTCAGCCATTGGCTATTCTCATGAATGCTTTTTTTCCATTTGATGGTGCCTCAGGGTCCATGGGAATTCTCTCATCAGGGTCTTGGTCTATGCACCTTTCTGTATAGTATAAATACTGTAGTTCTAGCATGTCTCAAGCCCCAGTCTTGAGCATTTGTATCATCTAGTGCAAGTGCCTCTATATACTCATATAACTCTTGCTTTACTCTCATCCATTGACACCAATAAGCCCTTGTCTAGGGTTAGCTTCTCCTTGTATCACATCCAACACTGAAGAATGTAACATCAAGTCATGGAGTAAGTTGTGAAACTTAGGGTAGGGCACAACATCAAGTCATGAGGCAGGAGGGGTCTGAGGAGATTGTAATGTTGTGTTATAGTTGATATTCAAACTCAAGTACAAGATACAGAGTTTTAGTACTTATACCTCCAGGAGGTAGATTATCTAAGGAGGGAATGGAGATATGAAAGGAGTTATCTCATAAGCAAAGCAGGTGCCATTGCATCCTAGATACAAATAGAGATGTCAGAGGAGACAATGTTGAATAATGTCAAACTGAAACCAAATGATGACAGGGAAAAGTGTGACACAAAGAAACAGAAACAGGAAGTAAGGTTGAAGAAACTACAGAGTTGTAGTAGAATGGCACAGAGTTAGTATAGGTACAGTTGGAAACAATCATTAGGTAGGAGAAGACAGAGGTAAAGGGAACTAG
>JBBPKN010000821.1:0-27497 GCA_038089275.1 Pulveroboletus cf. rosaemariae | reverse complement strand
CACCTTCACATTTAATGCAAAACGTGCAAATATTGGGACAGTTTTTTAAGCCACTAAACATAAACTGACCCAATAAGGTCTTTATTTTAAAATAATCATATCTTTACTGTCTCTAGTCCAAATCACATGATCCAAGAACCATTTAGTAGCCATGGATCCCTAATATATTTTATTTTATCAATACTAAGTGAAATTCCTGCATGGTAGTGTGGGACACTTCAAACTATTATAATGCACTTTTTTGATGACTTTACTTTTCATTATTCTTAACCCTACACTAACTCTTCACATTGTCACATCACATGACTATTTCACATCTTTACTATTTCATGTCTTCACATTTTCCCATTTCACATTTCACACCTTCACACTTCACACAGTCTAGGCTGGTCTAGACTATAATATTAGTTTTTATGCTTTTTTCATGTTTTTCTAGATTTCTGCTTCTTTTATGCCATTGAAGGGCTTACTGTACAATATTTTAGGGCCAGTGCATATTACTGTAGCATATATAAGAAGGCACATTCAAGCCTAGATCTTCCCAGTATTGCACACTTGAGCCTTTGCTTTAACAAGTTCTTTTAACTCTTTACTTCTCTTGCCTAGTTCTGTTTCCTCTAGTTTAAAGAGTTCAATTAGTAGCAGAAGAAAGCAAGTACACACAGAGGTGCCATTTAGCAGTTCAACACTTAGACAATATTTCACAAATTCTTTATTAAAGCCAAATATTGGACTGGTTTTTAAAGTTACTATATTTTAGCTTCTTTCTTGATATTATTCTATAAGTTCTTGAAGTCCCTGACACAATATTAATGTTTGTGCTTGATCACTTATTCTGAAGCTAACTCACTTGTAGTTGAGCTTCACCTTTACTCTTGTCTTCAACTAACTAGGGCTACATTAGTCTTTATCTGGATCTAATATAACAAAAACCCATAAGCTTAAAGGAGATTCTCTGATAATTTGGGGCTACATAACTTGGGAGAAAGTTGGGTTTGCTTTCAAGGTTAATGATAAAATAGATGAGGACCTCTATCTTCAAATTTTAAAGAATGGACAGCATTTTTAGCTTTTTAAAGGTAATAAAATGTTGAAAATAATAAATATTAATAGAAAAAAGTTTGAAAAAATAACCTTCAATAGCTTTGAAAAGAGTAAAACACTTTTTGAAATGATATTTGGATATAGCAGAAGGGCTAACATTACTTTTCTTGACAATGGCTTTATTAAAATGACTAATATCAAGCAATAAAAGATTAATACTTTAATGAGTAGAAAAAAGAAATCTGACCATAGTAGTGATTAAAAATCATGAAGTGTAGGAACTTTTTATACTCAAACATACAACTAATATGTTTATCTGTATTTATATCAATCAAAAATGGCTAATATTCTATAATTTGAATAAGATTTTGATTATTAGTTCAAAATCTCAAAAATTCTTTCTATTACAAAGTGATACTGCAGTACTCAGAGTAGTCATGTGATCTCATGTGATTGTGCACAAAAAATCCCTAATGTGAAACTCTAGCTTAGGATTAGCTTTTTTTCTTTAGAGTATCTTTTGCAGGTAGTTACATAATGGCATATGATCTAGATCTTTCTAGGATCTTTTCTGGGGTTGTAGATCTAATCTCCATAAATATATCTTAGATTCATCTGTAACAGAGATCTCCATGCTCATTGTTGCTTTATAATTAGATTTTGCATCTTTTTTTCCATTCTATTTATGATTACCTCATGGCTTACTACAGGTAGTTGGTTATCCCTTAGTCATGCACAATGTCCTACTTTCTTTTGTATCAGAGTTTCCATACTAGTGTACATAGATTACCTGATTCATATATTGGTTTCTGAAGTATATATAAAGTGAGAGGGCAAGGACTGGATCCCCAATCTTAGTTACTTGGGCCCTGGTTTAGAGTTTTGGCTTGCCACTGGGATCCTTACATTCTTTACAGTCTCTCCAAGCAACCTTTATGCTTTTACAAGTCTAGATTTATTCTATTCTTGCCAAATCTAGACTTTTCTTGCTCAAGAAGTCCTTAGTAGTTGCAAGCACTTGGTCATTACCCTCAGTTATGGTTATGGTTATGTTCTCTTTTAGTTCCTTTTCCCTTTTAGGTCAGCAGGAGTAGAAGAGCACCTGTATATACTTTACTTTTTATAATGTTGCCATTTCAATTTGACTATATCTTCACAGGCTTTAATCCGGATCATGTGACTTAGGAAGCATTATTGTATCCAAGAGTATGTACTATTTGTAACTTCACCAAAGCTAAGCTTGATTCCCACACCATATGGCAGTATATGCCATTTACTTGATGAAAGAAGTGTTGTGCAGAGGCTAACTGGAATTATAATAACCTATGAGAACCTCAGTAGATGTCAAGCTACTTATATTAGGAGTACTACCTATGGGAACTAAGATAGATTATTATAGTAGTAAATACCTATAAGAATAGGGCTTACCCCTAGTAGATGTTAAGCTACTAAGGACATAAACTAGAAAATGGTATGAAGTATATGCTCTAGGCTTATGTAAGAATTACCATAACTGGAAAGCTAAAGCATGCTGGTCAAGTTTACAACATTACTGCCATTTAAGTCAATATGGAAAGAGTTTTTGAAGTTACATTTACTAAGGTTCTCATAGTTTCACTTAACCACAGCAGCCTTTCAATATGTTTAGTCAGTGGAATGCAAGTGAATTATGAGCTAATTGAAAAATGTGATTGAATTTCAGAAGTTATGTCTGAAACTGATATTGAAACACCTTGATGCAAACTTCTTAAGTGCTTCTGAGGTCTGAGAGTGCTTACTACTACTGCTAAATGAAAACTTTGAACTAGAGCCCACAGAACTAGGCAAGGATAATAAAGAGACTTGGACTTGTAAAAGCTAGAAAAGCTCAAGTGCACAAGATTGGGAATTAACCAGTCCAGTACCTTTTCTTTATATAGGCTATGGTATTATATATAGACCATATAAGATGGGCTGGCCCTAAAGTAGTGTACAGTAAGCTATTTAATAGCAATAATAGAGTAGGGATCTAGAAATACATGAGATAGTTATAAGGAAATGATATTATGGTCCAGACCAGTCTAGACCAGTGACATATGAAGATGTGAAATAGTGAAATGTGAAGATGTGAAAAGTGTGAAGAATGTGAAATGGTCATGTGATGTAACAAGGTAAAGAGTTGGAGAAGGATTAGAAATACAGTGAAAATGAAATAAAATTATAATACTACCCTATCTTTAGCTCTTGGATTCCAGATGAGAGTAGGGTAGCATGAAAGAAACAGTAAAATTTTCATAAGGGTAAAATTGCAAGTGAAAATGTCCAAAAGAAAGAGCATGTATCTTTCAGGGTGCCAAAGAATGATGATAATGGAAACTAGCTACTGCTTGGGATGCATTTGTTAAATGCTCACTAGGTTTCCATGTGTGATCTGTTTCATCATATTCTTTTCAATAAATCAAATATTCCAACTTTTCTTTATAAAGCTGAAAGTCAATAATATAAGACACCTTCTATTTCAATTCCTGTTTCTTAGTAACATGAACAGGATCAGGACAAATGATGGGTTGTTGTAAAAGTATATCATTGAATATGAAGTACAAGTGGATATGCTGAAATGCTTCTAATTCTAATCTAAGGACTCCTTGGTGAGTGCCCTTTACTACTAATGGGCTTTTGTACTAGTGGCCCTGAACTAGGCAAAGAGATGCAGATGAATCAAGCTGGACCACTTATAAAAGCAGAGAGGTGTTGTCAATGATGATTTGTGAAAGGGATATTTCCTTAAATGCTAGACTAAACCAGAGCTCAAGTGAGCAAGACTGGGGATTCAGTCCTGCCTACTTCACCCCTTATATATTGCCAGAGGGGACTGCTTACTAAGTACAGAACTATCTAATAAGGAAGATAACCCTGAATTCTATAGATAAGGAAGAATGAAAGCATGAAGCAGAGATTAAAGAATACCAGCAAAGGGCAGGTGCAGATATGAAGGAATGGAAGAGAAGACTAAGAATGGAATGCAGGGTCAGAGGTACTTGTACCATGAGAATGGGGATCTCTGCCACAGATGAGATCCAATCTATAGATCTGCCACAGATGTATCTAAGATAAGATCCAGATCCAAATCAGATCTAAATGATATTCATGGAGATTATAGATGAGGGCAGTTCCAGGAAAGATCCTGGGAAGATCCATGTTAGGTAACTTATGGTCACATAACCACTGCTAAGGGAATGGAATAATAAATACTCTTAAAGAAAACAGATCATAGACTAGAGTTAAGCCAAATTTGGGGTTCCTTGTGTATAATCATGTGATGTCATGTAACTGGTTCTAGTGCAGGAGTGTCACTTCATAACAGAATGGCTTTATATGGGAAATGTTGACCACAGAATAAATGCAAACTTCTTTGAGCAGTTATTATATTCCATATCTCTGATCCAATTCTAACCCAGCTTATATCTGGGTCTTGCATTCAGTAAGCCAATCTAGCCCTCTGACTCCCCTCCATGCAACTCTGGCCCTCTGTTCCTGTTCTGCTCTAATCCTAACCTTAGTTTTTCTCTATTCTCAGTATGTACTACCTTAGTTTCACTTTGTCTTCTTCAACCACTTCACCTTTACTCTATACTTAGTCCTACTTCACTCTCTGTTCCTGTTCCTGTTCCTATTCCTATTTCCCTTTTGCTTCTTCCTATTATCTTTTAGTTTCAGTCTGATATAATTGGACATTGTCTTCCCTGACATCTTTATTTATCTCTTAGATACTTAGGCATTTGTTTTGCTTCTGAAATTATATCTGTCTTATTTTGCTATACTCTTAGATAGTTCTGCCTAACATGTGTGTCCTTTGCATGAGGGCATCTGCTACTGCTGAATGAGGTGGATCCATTCTAACTCTAACCCCATCTAAGGGTGCTTCTTTTACTGAGTGAGCTTTTGTGGCTAGTGGCTCTAACTAGGCAAGTAAAAAGGAAAGAATGAGCCTAATCAAGACTGTGAAGGGATAAACTCCAGACAGATCTTAAGGGAAAATCCCCAAGGAATTACTTGTAAAAGCCCAAAGCTCAAGTGATAAAGATTGGAGAGCCAGCCCTCTACACTTTTGCCCTTATATATTGTGCTACTAGGCTGCTGACTAATACAATGGACTACTAATCAGGGAATGCCCCAAATTCTGGGCTAATAGATAAGAACAATAATGAGGAAAAAGCATGAAGTGAATATGAAGAAATGCCAGCAAAGGGCAGGCATGAATATGAAGGAAGAATGGAAAAGAAGGCATAGCCTTGAGATGGAAGTGCAGGGTCAGAGGTGCTGCATTCATGAGAATGGAGATCTCTGTCACAAATGAGATCCAATCTAAGATCTGCCACAAATACATCTAGGATCCAGATTCAGATCCAGATCTAGATTAGATGAAATTCATGGAGATAAAGAAGAAGGGCAGTTCACAGGAAGATCCAGGGAAGATTTATGTTAGATGACTAACTGTTACATGACCACTGCTGGGAAAAGGAATAATAAATTCTCTTAAAGAATTGGAACCACAGACTAGGGTTAAGCTGAAAAAGAGATGTCTTGTGCATAATTATGTAATGTTATGTGACTGGTTCTAGTGTAGGAAGTGTCACTTTATAACACTACCCTGTCTTTAGCTGCAAAGCTCCAAAGAGCATGTAGAGACTTCTTCTGTCTTGTACCCATTATTATCTGGATCTTCTTCTGTGAACTCTTAAGTAAAAAAGAAAGTAATAAAAACAAATGTAAAAGTTGGTAGAAAAATGAAAAAATTGCTTCTTATTTTTTGAAATGTCTTCAGATCTTTATCTTCAGATATCCTTACTACCCCATCTTTGGGTTAACTTGTCCTGAGATTGATATCAGAAGCAAGAAAAGAGTAGACTAGGCTTTTTAAAAAAAAAGGGCTGAAAATTTGAAAATCTTATAAAAACTTGAAGATTTTAATGGCAGTACAACTAGAAAACACATCTTCTAGAGGTAGAATCCAGTGATGAAGAATTCAACTGGAGGAAAATGGTAAACAGAAAAGAAGGGGGAAACTCTTAGCTGCTGCTAGCAAAAACCAAAATACTAATCTTCTTCTGGAAAGTCCAGCTGCTGACTTTTTGCTTGATATTGTTAAAAATGTTCAACCCCATCTTTAAAGTGTACTTTGCTTTTGAAAACCTTGACCCTGTCTTTAGACCAAATTACTGAGCTTTAATTCTTGGTAGAGTCTTTTAATTTTCTACTTCTCAGGAATCTACTTAATTTTCTTCAACCATTATACTTTTTGTTATTGCAGAGCTTTTAACTGCCTCTAAACTCTTAAACAGTTTACTAACTTGCTAAGGTCCTGATAGTTTAGAACTTTCCAGTTCATTCTTAATCTCAAATACTGAATCTTTAAATCAGCTATTCATTAACTAGCTGTACACAACTCTTATGCCTGGCTTATGGCAACTTCTGCTTCTAAGATAAATTTGACTAACTGCTAGCCTTTTTCAAACTAGGCTGACTGTGAAAAAACTTTTCTTCAAGAACTCTAAAATCTTGCTTTTTAATGTCTTGCTTAGGATCTTGATAATGCAAATACTTTTTCTCCTATGCTTTGGCTATCTTCTAACTAGACTCTTCATATAAACCACCTGCCTAATTGCCTTCTGACTGGGTGGGGACTACTGAGTAATAACTTCTGCTTTCAGATACTTTTCTTCTTGTTACAAAAAACAGTTTAAAGTCATGCTGAGGACTCAACCTCAGATACTGGAGTGATTCAGCTACTCTTGCTCTAGGCAACCTTCTTGGACTATTCTTTGCATTGTGTGTCTGATTACCTTCTGACTTTTTCCACTATAACTACTAAAGTATTGCTTTGATATTAATTCACCTACTGAATCTTTTTTCCTGAGTCTTAAGTTTAAAGTCATTGTGAACTAAGGGTTTTGTAGGATAACCCATAACACCAAGAACAGTTTAATATCATATCTAGGACTCTTGTGACCAGAATACTTGAATTTTTTGAATACTTTATTGTTAACCATCTTCTGTGAATTTTTTATACTAGATCTCAGATCTGATTACCTTCTGATCTGTGATGGACTGCTGAGTAATGATCTTCAACTCTTTCTTCAACTTGATTATTCTTCTGATCTGAAAAATATACTTTTTGATATAGCAGAACTTTTAACTGCTGCCTTGTTTTTCTTTGTCTGCTTTGGTTACTTTCTTTCTACTTATGGAAAATTTCTCTTAGTCATCCTTTGATAAGCAGGGACCAACTTCTCTGCATACTTTCATCTGATTTCACCTACTTTGCTTCTAAAAAAGAAACTCTTCTAGTTTAAGATCATTATGAATTGTCTTCTGGTAGTTTTAGATTATTCCAGACAAAGATTTCTTCAACTTCTGTTTATCTCCATTGAATACTTGTCTTCTTCAGCTTTTCTTATCTTTAATAACTTCTGTTCTTCTCTATTGTCTCTAGTACTTGGCTGAACTTCTTGATTTTGATATAGCAGATTCATAACTGCTGATCTGTAAACAAAGACTCTGTGCTCCAATTGGGTAAATCTTCAAATCTCCTTCCAGAGTAAGACTGATATCATCTTGAATGCTTAACTCTGTTACAGTCTTGACTGGACAATGAGAGCAACAAGAAGGAAAACAAGAGTGGAACACTGCCCTAATCCCTAAAATGGGCTAGGCAAGAGAAGAGATGACTCAAGAGTCCTTGAGACTGAGAAGGCTGACTATCAAAGTCAAGAGAGGCTATTTTCACAAGTGCTCAAATCTAAAAAAAGACTTGAGGCACTTGAATGCCCTATTATATCTATGGTACAACAAACCAATACAATATAATTATAGTAAAATAAGCAACAATAGTAGAACTGGCAAGAATAAAGGAGAAATACTAAACAATAAAAACCAAACCTAAAGCAGGGGCTTCTAGAATAGCCCACAGAGGGAGTTGGCCAAGAAATAGGCTAAAAGTATAAAAACCATAACAAACTCCAGTCATTACCATTAATCTCTGATCTTTACTGTGAATCTTTATCTACTCCTTGAAAGAAAAAGAAACTTCTACTTTAAGATTTCATTTGCTCACCATAGAGAATAGACTTCTTGATAAATCTTCATATGATCACTCAATGGAATAAACCACCTGAACTTTCTTCTATAACTTTCTCTTATCTCCTAAAGTTTTGGCTTTTTCTTCTAAAACCTTGTAATCATTCTTGCAAACTGCATCTACTCATACAAGAGAATAAATCTCCTGACTCTTGTCTGCTGCTGCTCTGATCCTCTTAGATAGTTTTACGTCATTTCAGATATTGCAAACTTGAGAGTGTCTACTGATTAAATACTTCTTCTAACTCCTGATCTTCTTTTGCTATCCTTTGATAATGCAGGGGCCAGCTGCCTCTCATTGCTACTTGACCAATTGTTTTGAATAAACTTCTTCTTTCAGCTTCTGCTTCTAGCTTTGAATTGAAAACCAATCTGTGAAAACTGATTTTCTAATCTTTTAACAATGCAGAGATGTCAACTGCTCTTCTCATAGGTTTTAATAATGCAGATCCTGGTACTGCCTCTTAGACTTGAGAAGTAGCTTTTGATAATGCAGTAGCTTCAACTGCAACTCTAAAAAACAAAACTAATCACCAACTTCTGAAAACCAATTCTTCAACTGCTTTGATTTTCTGAAGGATAATCTGTGAGCAAATTCCAAATAATAACTCAATGCACTTAAGTACTCAAATTCTCTTTTACTACTTTCTTGAACTAGTTTTCTTCTGCTAATAACTTATTGTTACAGTCTTGGTTTTGGATGGTATTGTTAAAACTTTTCATTCTTCTTAAAGAGACTGTTAAAACCTATACCAAGACAAGTATACTTTTAACCAGTTCCTTTTTTTTAAATAAAACCCTTGATGCTGGAGATAGATCAGAACTCTGGGTGCTCTGGAGAATTCTGGGGAAATCTAGGAAGGGTTTCAATGGTCAAATGGGACTTGGCTTCATCTTATGGGGTATACCCTTGCACTTCTTCATTGTCCCAATTTACATAGATGTCAGGGTGGGTAATAAGACTGTCTCTATGCTCAACAGGAGGAACAGGCAGGACAAGGAGAGTCAAGCCTAGTCATGGGGATGAGGCTTTACAACTCCTTTGAGGATATTGTGTAGCTTTGGAGGTATTCCAGAGTAACCTGGAGGGTCAGAGTGAGCCCAAGGGCTTGTGCAGAGTGAGAATGACAACAAGAGGGTTCTGGTTTTTTTGTCAATATTCATACTGAGGTACAAGATACAGAACTACAGTACTTATACCTCAGAGAGGCAGAACTATCTAGAAGTGTAATAAAATGAGACAGGTGCAAACTCAGAAGCAAAGCAGATGTCTAGATATCTAGGAAATAAATGGAGATGTCAGGAAGATCATGTTCAATCATGTCAGACTGAAACTGAAGGGTGACAGGATGAAACACGAAAGAGCAAGAAACAGGAATGAAACAGGAATAGTAACAATGATGGTAATGGTAGCTGACTGGGAATGGTAATGGAGTTATATCAGAATGGTCTGGAGATGATGAAGGGGAACTAGGATAGTACTTAACTGAAGCAGAGATAGACTGAAAGTGGAATGGGCAGAGTGGGAGCAGAAGTCCAGGGGAGCATATAATACTAAGGGGTGGGAGTGTACATGCATAGCTGGGAAAGACTGGAATGGTGATGGAGGGCCGGAGTTGCCTGGAGGGGAGTCAGGGGGCTGGAGTGGCTTACTAGATGTGAAGACCAATTGTAAGCCAGGTCAGAATGGGGTTGGAATTCAGATTGAAGGTCTGGGATATGACAGGTGTATAAAAAGAGATAATCCCTAGACAAGGGCTAATCAATGTTGGTGTTGGTGAGATGAGATATAAAGCTAAGAGTTTTATATGAGAGAACACTGTACTAGATGTTACAAGTGCTCAAGACTGGGGCTTGAGCTATTCTATGGATATAGTATTTATACTATACAGAAAGGTGCATGGACCAAGACCCTGATGGAAATATTCCCACAGACCCTGAGGCACCATCAAAAAGAAGAGAAGACATCATGAGAATAGCCAATGGCTGAAATGGAGCAATGCTTCTGAAATGGAAAAATAGTGGAGATTAAGAACAGGTGTAAGACATGAGGCTAACCCTATGCCCTGGGTCTAGACCAGTCATGTCCCATCACATGACCTGATTAGATAACAGATTAGATAACCATGTGGAAAGATAAGATAAAGTCACATGATTGAAAAGTGAAAAAATGCGGACTATAACACTTATCTTGCTCCTTGTAATGTTTACTATTGTTATAAAACTGCAATGTACTTCAGGGGTACTCTGGATAACTCTGGAGTGGACAGGGCTTGGCTTTACCTTATGTAGTATATTCTTATGCTAGTACCAGGTGCCCTGATTTATGGAGGTATCAGAAGCTGTCAGAGGTCCAGAATAAGCCACAGGGCTTTTCCATTAAGAGATATGATATTAAGTCATAAAATAAGTTGTAAGACTTAGTGTAGGATACAATGTCAAGTCATGAGGCAGAAGATGGTCAAAAAGGATCATAACATCATGTTATAGTCAATATTCAAACTGAGGAACAAGATACAGAGCTATAGTACTTATATCTCAGAGAGGCAAATTATCTAAGAAGGGAACAGAGATATGAAAGAAGTTGTCTCATAAGCAAAGCAGGTGCCAATGATCCTGGATACAAATGGAGATGTTAGAGGAGACAATGTTAAATAATGTCAAACTGAAAACTAAATGATAACGGAAAGAGGCAAGGTAGAAAGGAACAGGAATAGGAAGTGAAATTGAAGGAACTATAGAGTTGTATCAGAATAATATGGAGTTAGCATAGGTAAAGTTGTAATCAACATTAGGTAAAAAGGATGGAGGTAAAGGGAACCAGGAAATACACAGCTTAAAGTGTGAAAGCAACCAGAGTTGCACTGGAGACATAGCAGAGTTAACCCATTGGCATGGGATATGACAGTATTTCCCTCTTAAGGCCTGAACCCCTGAAGGCTATTAAGCATGTGCTCTTGATTAATAAGTGAGTGGAGCAGGCATCAGAGTTTAGCTGGCCAGAAATCCATAAAAGCAAATACCACTCCAGAAACTTCCACATAACTTCCTCTCATTATGTCTCCATTTACCAATATTTACACCTGGTTGGATAAGCACCTTGAGGAGCATATTGATGATGAAGAGGAGCTTGGCAACACAAAGTATGCTGAGTGGAAGCAGCAAGAGAAGGTGAGAAAAGAGGAAAAGACTTGGAAAAAAGTGGAGATGGTGCAAAAGGTAGTGAAGATGGTCCAGAAACAGGTAAGTATTGGAAATGCAGTCAAGGCCTAGCACTGAAACCTGGTTTAGGTGGAGGAACTTTGCCAAGCCCAGGTGGGGTTGAGTAGTGGCAATGGCAAGAGAAGAGCAGAAAAGGAACCAGGGTGCTGAAAATATAACAACCAGGGGCTGGAGTATGAGATGGGCCCAGGCAAGTTAATGTCATGCCTCACATGTATAGAGGCAAAGGTGAGGTGTGACCACTCTGGCCAGGAGAAGCTGGAGAGGAAGTGGAGACAGAAGGCAAAAAAGAAAGGAATGCCCAGTAGTAGGGCAGACTTAGAGGAAACAGAGGAGGATCTTTGGCAGATAGCCAAGGGCTGTTGCCTGATGGAGGCATCAATAAGGGAGGTGGGTGGGAAGGTACAGCAGGAGGTAAAGTACAAGAACTGGCTGCTAGAGTGGCTAGTTAATGCATTGGAAAAAGCATGGGTGGTAAAAATCAGAGATTCTGAAAGTTTAAAGGGTAAGGACAGAGAGATTGACAAGGTAGCTGTTATGAAGTGATACTCCTGCACTAGAACCAGTCACATGACATCATGTTATCATGCACAATGAACCCCAAATTTGACTAAACCCTAGTCTGTGATCTAATTCCTTTAAGAGTGTTTATTATTTCCTTTCCCTAGTAATGATCATGTGATCATAAGTCACCTGACATGGATCTTCCCAGGATCTTCCCTGGAACTGTCCTCCCTTCTTATCTCCATGGATCTGATCTAGATCTGATCTGAATCTGGATCTTATTTAATAATGCATCTATGGCAGATCTACAGATTGGATCTCATCTGTGGCAGAGATCCCTGTCCTCATGGTGCAAGCACCTCTGACCCTGCATTCATTTCCTAGTTACTTCTCTTTTATTCTCCCATATCCATATGGCCTCCTGCCATACTTCTTATTTTCAATTCATGCTCTTGACTCTCTTCTATTTATGTCCAGGGCTTAGGGTTTTCTAATTAGGTAGTTCCTGTACTTAGTCAACTTGGTCTGTGCACCAAGGCCCACAATATATAAAAGGTAAGGTAGGCAGGACTGGATTCCCAGTCTTGCTTACTTAAGCTCTAATTTAGTGTTGCATTTAAAAGAATATTTTTCACAGATCATTTACACAATGCCTCTATAGCTTTCACAGGTGATCTAGCTTGGCTCACATGCATTCCATTGCCTAGTTAGAGGCCACTAGTACAAAAGCCCTTCAGTAGTAGAAGGCACTCACCAAGAAGCCCTTAGGTTAGGGTTAGAAGCAGTTTAGTATATCTGCTTGTGCTTCAGTAGTAGTGGAGCTGTTGGAGCTTTGTGTAGAAATTGGTGGAATTTTCATGGTAGACAATGGAAATGAGGAGGTTGAAAAGGCAATCTTGGAGTAGATAGGGGATCTTATAACTAGATTGCTAGATCCACTATTCAGTTGGTTAATTATAAGATAGCCCAGGCTTGTCTGGATAACAGAGATAAAACTCCTCAATAATCTCCAAAGCATGACCTAATTCAGTGGCAAGGAGCCACAAGGTCTCCTTATCAGTACCCTCATAATCTAACCACTTAATCAAATATAGTAATTTGCAGTTTCTTTGCCTATAATCTATCTTTGAGTCTAGGATTTCAAAGATCTCAAACTTTGATTCACTGTCAATCTTAACTGGTGGTAAGGGTGGTTGCATGTGATCAGGAATCATGTTGGAGACAGAGGGTTCAAGTTAAGAGATATGGAAGATCAGATAAATGGACTTTATGTTCTCTGAAAGGCAGAGTATAAAGGACAGTAAGCCTGCCTGAGTGATAATGGAATAAGGACCTAAGTCCTTTTCAGTGAGTTTCTTGAATGGCTGTGTAGTTCTAAAGTACTTAGCCTTGATAAATATCTGGTTATCTACTTTAAAGTCTGGTGCTGGAAATTGTCAGATATCTGTGGATTCTTGATATCTGACTTGGGCAGCAGCTATTTCCTTATAAAGAAAGGTGTGGAGTGAGTTGAGGTCAATGGCATATTCTTAAGCTCAATTAGAGGTAAGGTTGCATTTCAGGTGAACAGAGATGTTTGAATGATAACCCTTATTAGTGAAGAAAGGGAAAACACCTGTGATAGCATTAGGGGCATTGTTATAAACAAACTCTATGAGGGGCAGGAGTTCAGACCAGTTGTCCTGCTGATAGTTGCAATAAACATGTAGATACTGCTCCAGGGTTTGGTTCATTTACTCAGTTTGACCATCATTTTTTGGATGATACCTGAAGGTGAAGTGGAGGTGGATATTGAGGGCTTGACCCAGGGAATAGAAGAAATGGGAAACAAACTCAGAACCACAATTGAAGGTAATATGGGAGGAAACTCCATGTTTAAAGAAAACATGGAGTAAGAAGAGTTTAGCAAGCTCTGGGGAGATCACCTTATCATCTGTAGGGATGAAGACACACTGCTTCAATAGATGATCTACAATGATGAGGATGGCAGAGTAACTGGAGAAAGCTGGGAGTTATTCAATGAAATTCATAGAGATGGAATTTTGTGGCTTTTCTGGGATGGGAAGCTGCTTGAGGAAACCATAGAATTTGTTATGGAGTACCTTGGTGTGAGCACAAGCTGTACATGAAGAAATGTATGCTTTGATGAATGCTCAAATGCCAGGCCAGGTATATTCTTGACAGATGAGCTCCAGTATCTGTTAAAACATATATTTATTGAACAAAACCCTTATGGCTAGAGGGCAAAGGTCAGGTTCCAGTGCCTTCATGGTGCACAAACCTGAGGAAAGGTCATACTCCAGAAACTCTAGGAATGTCTGGAGACTTCTAGAGAGATTCAGAAAGGATTTTGTTGATTAGACAGGACTCAGCTTTACCTTATGTGGTATGCCCTTGCACTTTCTGGTGTCCTGATTTATAATGGTGTTGGAGGTGGGAAAGAGGGCTGTTGCAGTACTTAACAAGAGAAACAGGCAAGACAAGGAGAGTTAAGCCTAGCCATGAAGTTGGGATCTTACAATTCCTTCAAGGATATTGCTTGGCCCTGGAGATGCTCTGAAGTAACCTGGAGGGTCAGAGTGAGCCTAAAGGCTCAGGCAGAGTGAGGTTGATAACAAGGGGGTGTTTATGTTGATATTTATACTAAGGTACAAGATACAGGACTATAGTACTTATACCTCAGAGAGGCAGAACTATCTAGGAGTGTAGTGAAGTAAAACAGGTGCAAACTCAGAAGTGAAGCAGATTTCTAAATATCTAAGAAACAAATAAAGATGTCAGGGAAGACAAGGTCTAATCATGTCAGACTGAAACTAAGAGATGACAGAAAGAAGAAAGGAAGAAACAAGGAACAGGAACAGGAATAGTAACAGTAATTGAGAGTGGGACTAGGAATGGAGTTATGACAGAGTGGTCTAGAGAAGGCAAAGTGAAAATAAGGTAGTACTTAACTGGAACAGAAATAGGATTGAAACTAAAATAGGGTGAAGTGGGAGTGGAGGGCTGGGGGAGTATATACTGATGGAAAAGTGGGAAGCATACATGTGTAGCTGGGGTGGAATGAAATAGTGATGGAAGGCTGGAGTTGCCTGAAGGGAAGTCAGAGGGCTAGAGTAGCTTACTAGATACAAGAACTAGTCATAAGCTGGGTTGGAATTGGGTCAGAATTGTATCAGAGGTATAGGATATGATAGTGTCTGATTCTGACTGAAGTGTCTAGATAAGGGGTGGTTGTGCTTGTAACAGAGTATCTGGAGGTGGAGGTTGAAGGTGTTGGGGACATAAATGCAATTGTCTAGATACAAGAAGTCTTCTGGATCTCTAAATTAACAAGAGTCAGGCAAGAGGGTGCTGGACAAGTGGGTAGAGGTGGTGGAATCAGAAGGAAGTGCTGAGAGGATGTCACAGTGGAGGGTCTTAAAGTTAAAGAGAAATGCAAACCAGAAGACCAGAGATGCTAAGGAGGAAGCTTGAAGGGATGCAGTAAATTGCTCCTGTATAAACACAGGATGGAAGTTGTGCAGATTGACATGGATGTAGTCACTATTCCCCTCTTTGGAATAGATATCTCAATGTCTAGTCAAAGCATCAGATTTAGCACCTAAATAACCAGGGTGAAAATGGATAGTCAGATGGAACTGGGAGAGAAATTCCAACCACTGGGCTTGCTGGCAGGTCAGAAGTTTAGACATAGTAAAGTATTCCAGGTTCTTGTCATTATAATTTTTATTTTATTTTTACCATTTTCTCTTTACTCTTGCCACTCTTCACATTGTCACATCACATGACTTTTTTACACCTTCATCTTTTCACTTCACACATTCACACATTCACATTGTCACAGGTCTAGACTGGTCTGGACCATGATATTATTTACCTCATGTTATTCTCATGTATTTCTAGATCCCAGCTCCTTTATTACCATTGATTGGCTTACTGTACATTAGTTTAGGGCCAGCCCATTGTATGTGGTCTGTGTGCACATCTGTAGCATATATAAAGGAGAGATGCAAGCCTGGCTAAACCCCAGTCTTGTGCACTTGAGCTCTCAGCTTTCATAAGTTCAAGCCTCTAGCCTTTTTTCTATTTCTCCTTTGTCTAGTTTGTTGGCTTTACATTCAAAGCCTTTACCAGCAGCAGTAGTTGAGTGCCCTTAGGCCTCAGAAGTTCCCATCAGTTCAGCACATCAGATTTGTATCTCACTTGTGATCTATGATAATGTCTACCAGAGTACTGGAACTTTCAAGGTAATGATATCAGGTTTTGAACACAGTGAAAATAGTGAGAAGCTCCTTATCATGGGTATCATAGTTAAGTTTTGACATGGTAAGAGTACATAAATAGAAAGTGATAGGATGGACCTTATTGTCTGGACACCAGAGTAAGAGAATTCCAGCAATCACATAGTCTAAAGCATTAGTTTCAATGATGAAAGGAGCATTGGGGATTCAATAGGTCAGAATAGGGGCAGAAGTAAAAGCATTCTTAAGGTACTGGAAAGCAGCATGACAAAAAGCATTGAAATCCCAATGAGCAGACATGTAGGCAAGGCAAGTCAGGGGAACAACAATGTCAGAGTAGTCCTGGATAAAGCAGTGGTAAAAAATAGTGAAACCAAGGAAAGACTGAATATTACAAACTTTGTGAGGCTCAGGCCAATTCAGAATGGTCTGGATCTTGTCAGGGGACATGGAGAGTCCTAAGAGTGAAAGCTGGTAACTGAGGTACTTAGTGGAATTGGTATGGAATTTGCATTTCTCAGGTTTGGCAAAGGGGCTGTGTTTCTGGAGGTGGCAGAGGATTTCATGGACATGCTTGATATGAGATGTTCAGTCAGCAGAGAAAATTAGGATATTATCCAAATAAACAATTATGAAAACATCAAGAAGATTAGCAAAGATAGAATTGATAAACCACTGAAAAGCTACAGGGGCATTGGTGAGCCCAAATGGCATGACAAGCCACTCATACAAGCAATAGTGCATATAGAAGGAGGTTTTCCACTTATTACCCTCAGCAATGTGAACTAAATGATAAGCATGCCTAAGATTGAGCTTGGTATAGATGGTCACATGGCTTGGAGCATCAAGGAGATCAGAGATGCACAGAAGAGGATAGCAGTCTTTCTTTGTGATCTTGTTAAGTCCTCAGAAATCTACACACAACCAGAGGGATTCATTCATCTTCTGAACAAAAAGGACAGGGGCAGCATGAGTGAATGCAGAGGGCCAGATAAAGCCAGTAGCAAGATGTTTATCTAGAAAGGTTCTGAGCACTTCAAGCTTAAAGAGTGAAAGGGAGTAGGTGGTGCCAATAGGCAGAAAGGTGCCTTTTTCCAGATTGATCTTTAGGTTAAACTTGTGATGTGAAGCAAGGGTAAATGCCTTGCTTTTGCTAAACACATTGGCAAAGTTGTGGTATTCCTGGGGAATACCAGAAAGATCAGCTGAAGAAGGGGCAACAGAAGCAGAATGGAGATGACTTTCTGGAAGTTGAAGTTGCAGATGAAACAGGACTGAGCCATTAAAGATACAGGCATGTATGAATGCTGATAATGTTAAAACATATATTCATCAAATGAAACCCTTAAGGCTAGAAGATGAAGGTTAGGTTCTAGCACCTTGGCAGCATGAACCTGAGGGAAGGTTATACTTCAGAAACTCTGGGGATGTCTGGAGACTTCCAAAGGAATTCAGGAAGGATTTTATTGATTGGACAGGACTTAGCTTCACCTTATGTGGTATATCCTTGCATTTTCTAATGTTCTGATTTACAATGGTATCAGAGGTGGGAAAGAGGGCTGTCACAGCACTCAACCAAGAGGAACAGGCAAGACAAGGAGAGTTGAGCCTAGTCATGAAGATGGGATCTTATAATTCCTCCAAGGATATCACTTGGCTTTGAAGGTGCTCTGGAGTAACCCAGAGGGTCAGAGTGAGCCTAAGGGCTTGGGCAGAGTGAGGACAACAACAAGGGGGTGTTTATGTCAATATTTATACTGAGTTACAAGATACAGGACTACAGAACTTATATCTCAGAGAGGCAGAACTATCTAGAAGTGTAGTGAAGTGAGACAGGTGCAAACTCAGAAGCAAAGCAGATATCTAAATATCTAAGAAATAAATGAAGATGTCAGGAAAGACAAGGTCCAATCATGTTAGACTAAAACTAAGAGATGACAGAAAGAAGCAAGGGAAAAAGGGAAAAACAAGGAACAGGAATGGAAACAGGAATAGTAATAGTAACAGTAAGTGAGAGTAGGACTAGGAATGGAGTTATGATAGAGTGGTCCAGAGAAGGCAAAGTAAAGCTAAGATAGTACTTAACTGGAACAGAGATAGGACTGAAACTGGAATAGGATGGAGTAAAAGCAGAGGGCCAGGGGAGTATATACTGATGAAAAAGCAGGAAGCATACATGTGTAGCTGGAGTGGAATGAAATAGTGACAAAGGGCCAGAGTTGCCTGAAGGGAAGTCAGAGGGCTAGATTAGCTTACTGGGTATGAGGACCAGTTGTAAACTGGGTTGAAATTAGGTTGAAATTGGGTCAGAGATATGGAATATGACAGTATCTCCCCCTTAGGCCTGAACCCTTGAAGGTCATTGGCCCAGGGTATGAAAGGTACTGGCATGTGATCTGGGATAGTGTGGTGATGGACATGTGATTGCATATTTAGTAACATTAGAAAGATAGAGCAGAGGGGTGTGGAGGTGATGAGCACATGACCTTGTTTAGTGACAATGGAGTGGAAAAGTGGAGTTTTTTAGCTTGCTCATGAATAAAAATGGGGACTTCATGGTAACTTATCCTTCCTTCATTACAATAACATGGTCACCTTCAACAACATTGCAACATGGATGGATAAGCAGCTCATAAAGCTCACTGATGATGACAAGGCATTGAGCAATACCAAATATGCCAAGTGCAAGAGGCATGCAAAGGCAAGGAATGAGGGGGAGTAGAGAAAGATGAAGAAGGCCCAGAAGGCAGCAGAAAAGGCTGCCTGAAGGCAAGTTAAGGAGACCAAGAGGGCCTGGCAGATGGCAGAGGCAGCTGCCCAAGAAAAGGTGAGTACTGCAGTTATTCATCTAAGAACAGATAGCTTAATGCCATTAGGCAGCACAAGTATAGGCCCAGGTGGGGCCTAGCAATGACAAGGGAAAACAGAGGGTGGAGGAGGCACTGGTGTGCTGAAGATGCAAGGATAAGGAGATGGAGTGTGAGGTAAGCATGGGGAAGTCCACATTGTGCTTGGACTGCCAAGAGGCCAAGGCAAGGTACAAGTGCCCAGGGGAAGAGAAGCTGATGCAGAAGCAGTGACAGAGGAATGTGAAGAAGAAGCAGCCCAAGAAGAGAGCATGCTTAGAAGGAGCAAAGGGTGGCATGAAGCAGGTGGCAGAGAGCTGTCACCTGCTAGTGGCAACCATATGGGAGGTGAAGGACAGAGTAATGTGGAAGATAAGAAGAAAGAACTGGCTGCTAGAGCAGCTGGTTGACATCCTTGATTCTGTATGAAAAGTGAGCAGAGAGGATGTGGAGAGTGGGCTGGAGGACAGTGAAGAGGAAGAGGTGGTGGGAGACATGGTGAAACTAGGGACAGAGGTCTGGAAGGAAGTGGAGAGAGAAGAACATGAAGATATAATGATACTAGAGTAGAGTGGTAATAGCTTTAGTTAGCATCTTTGTAAACAGAGGTTGGGGTTTGGAATTGGCTCAGGGGCTGGGATTTAGAATATGAAAAGGGGCATCAAAGACTACTTAAGTAAAGGCCTTGCAAATCTTAAGTGAACAAGTTCAGAGAAAAGGTGGAGTAATTCCAGAAAGTAAGGTTTCTGCAAATTGCAGGAACCTATCAAGAAGAAGTCTCATAACCAGGCAAGTGGTGCCTTGGGCAGTCATGGGGAAATAAGAAGAACAAAAGAACAATCAAGAAGGAAATGGAAGAATTAATTGAATTCCCTAGAGGAATGAGATTAAAAACTAATGTTAAAATGGCTGCTTTTGAAATAGAGTTAGAGAAATTGAAAAGGAATGAAGAGGGGCAGAAGCAGAGAGCCACAGGGCTTTGGAAAGACTACTGGTGAGAAGATCAGAAATTAGACTAGAGCCCAATAGTCAAATAAAATCCAAAACAAATATCAGAAGAATTGAATCTATGGTGGAGAATAAATGGAGTTGAGAAAGGTTTCTTATCTCCAAATGGAACTGAAACATAATAATTGCCAGTGAGATAGTTTATCATATGGCTAGGAGTTGGAGCTAAATTGAAGTTGGATCAGATTCTAATAAAGTAGGTAGGGGGCAGAAATATTGAAAACATATCTCATTTCTGATGTTCTTATTTGGCAAGCTCCAATACTGGTCTGATGAATAGCTTGCTCCTTGTTCCTATGACAGGGTAGGCCTTGTTGCAGTGTCGATCTCTGAATGACCCATCCTAACTCTAAATGATCTGCCTTGAAAGAGTGCATTGGTTTCATTGTTGGATTCAGTTGGAATAGAATGAAGAGCGGTGTGGTGGACTCAAGGTAGCAAGGCCTGAGGAGCCATAGCACAAGTTAGGAGGTGAAGGCCTATATTGACAAGGCACTAGATAATGTACAAGATGCAAGCTAAACAAGTGGTTAAGGCTAGGGAGCTGAAACCAAGGAACTACCTGCTATTTATACTAAGTCCAGATGTGCACAGACCATCTCCAGGGCATAGGGAAATACTAAATAAAGAAGTAGGGCATAGGGTGTGCTTACTGAGAATATGACCAATGGGCCATGCAGATGTGGTGTATAGAATAAAGAGGCTGTGTGGTATGGAAACCAAGGGTCTAGGGTAAGCAGAGATTAGAACATGCCCTCAACCATGAGGCCAAGGAGATCCCATCTGGATCTCTGCCACAGATCAGATCCATCAATCTAGATCAGATGTCATCTAGATTCAATCGGGAGATATCTTTATCTGAGATGCTAGATCCAACTCTATAAGCTGTGTCCCAAACCCAAGGGGAACTCTGAAGAACAACTCAACCATATCCTAGGGTTTATCCTTGTTTGGCAATAAAGTCTCATGGTCATGTGCTTGTCATGTGACTCTTCTGCTAGTGAATGTTACATTCGTAACAGGCCTGATGCAGGTCAAAGATCTGAAACATACAAGAAGGAGACTAGCCAGCTGTATGGTTCTAGATTGGAATGCTACTATACAATTATCAGAAGAACAGGGATCTGGGACTGGAGGCATGGAAGGAGTGGCCAGAGGGATAAAGCAGGCATAATCTGGGAGTTTAGTGGTTAGAGAAGGTGGGGGATCAGAGCCTGTGGGGGCTGCCTAGTTGCAGACATCATTTGTAAGGTCAGTGGTTATTTTTGCTAAGAGATAAGGGAGCAGAACAAGCTTTTTCATGACCTAGTCCAGATCAAACTGGCAGAGGGCTATTGGACTGGGTACATTGTGGCAGGAAAACCAAGAGTTGTTACTATTGACCTTGAGGCTGAGGCAAAGTGGGAGGACTGTGGAGTAGAGGTTGAAGAGGACTCAAAGGAGTGGATGTTGCAGTAAGTGTTGCTTGCTGGTCTTGCCTCCTGTATACAATACAATTGAACATATATGTCAATTGAATTGCACATCATTCATGTGCTGCAGTAAGGGAAGAAAGATAAGCTACTTGGAAAAGGAACAGAGGTGATCAGAGACAATTGGAGATAAATGCAATTGACACAGGTAGGGATTAGTCACTATATGAGTGATAAGGATAGTCAGGGGGCAATCAGCACAGAGCAAATCTGATTATTGCATGAAAAGGTAGATAGTTGATCAGGTGGGCTGGGCACTGTAGCAGAAAAGATCAGAGATGGAATAAAGAGGGGTTAGAAGGGCAAGTGATGGAACTGAGGAAAGAGTACAAGCACTAGTTAACTGGTAGGTTGCAGATTGCTAGATGTGATCAGCAGTTACAAGTGTGATCACTAAATACTATTACTAAATGTTATCCTCTTCTCAAGATCAACATTTCATTATTGACTAAGAGACAGGAAATAAAAAGGGATCAGAGATGGTGCAAAGCATAAAGCAGAAGGGATCTGGAAGTACTCAAAGAAACAGGAGGGAGGCTAGAAGAAAAGGCCAACCAAAAGAATGAACATGGAAATGGGGAATTCCCAGAGGATGCAGAAAGAGTAGAAATATCTCCAAAGGAAAAGAAAAAAACCCAGGAAAACAAAAGAACAGGTTCCTGGATAACAAATCAGAGAGAAAAAAAGGGAACAAAAGGCAAAGATTAACAGAGTCATTAGAAACAAGGCTGGAAAATCAAGAGATTCCCAGGGCAGAGAACAACAAAGGGATTCAGAAAAGGTTTCAAAGAAATGAGCAGGATTTCCAGAAGATGCAGAAGAGCAGAATGTCTCCAGGAAAAAGAATATCCAGGGAAATGGAAGAACAGATTTCAAGATGACATTTTAGAAAAGGTAAGGGAAAACCTGCAAGCAGAAATGGAGTTGTCAGGAAACAATGCCTGTAAAGCAAGGATTTCCTGGGCAGGAGTTGGAGAGAATAGAGAGATGTGGAGAGAATTCCATAAAACAAAGGTTTCCCAGAAAGAGACAAAGAATAATGCCAAAGGCAATTAAAGAAGGTTATAGGAAGGTAGCACATCAATGAAAATAATGTAGTGCCATACAGAGAAAATCCAAGCAGGTATCAATAAGGAACTGAAACAAAGCTCAATCAACTGCAAGTAGGGAAAGAAAGGGTAATTGCAGCACAGTTATAATGGAATGGTGAGCTTTTCAGGAAAATAAAAAGAGACAGAGATGTTCAGAGAGGGCAAGAAGATTTTGAGCATACAAGATGAAACATGGTGAGTGCATCAGAGTGCAGAGGAAAAGAGGTGGTGCTTTTGAAGCCTTGTTGGACAGAAAGATAAGTATACCTCAGAACTGCAAGGATAAGAAAACAGGTGATAAAAATGCCTATTATAGTCTGCATTCTTCATTTTTTAATTACATGACTTTATTTTATCTTTCCACATGGTTATCTAATCTTTTATCTTATCTAGGCACATGATGGGTCACATGACTGGTCTAGACCCAGGGCATAGGATTAGCCTCATGCCTTTCACCTGTTTCTCATTTCTGTCTTCTTTCATTTCAGAAGCATTGCTCCTTTTTAGCCATTGGCTATTCTCATGAATGCTTCTTTTCCATTTGATGGTGCCTCAGGGTCTATGGGAATATTTCCATCAGGGTCCTGGTCCATGCACCTTTCTGTAGCATATAAATACTATAGCTTTAACATAACTCAAGCCCTAGTCTTGAGCACTTGTATCATCTAGTATAGTATTCATTCATATACATCTTTTTGCTTTACTCTTACCATATTGACATTGACATCATAGCTCTTGATTAGGATTTATCATCTTCTTGTACAACATCCAGAAAGCTGATTATAACAATGTTAGAGGGCAAAGAAGAACAAAGTGTCAAATGCTACAAGTTTGGAGAAGGTTGAAGGTGGACAAAGTGTTTTTCTGGTAGGCATATCAACAGACAAAACTGGCCTGCTACTAAGAGCAGAGTGATGCAGAGACTACCATACACTTAGGTGATGGAATCATAGTTACCAAATAATGATGAAAAAGCTATGGTTTGGGATCAGAGTTAGCTAAAACCAGAGTGGCATGAAGCTATAGGGAATGCACAAGATACTGGCATGTGTTATTTAGTGAACAGATGAGTAAAATGCAGCTGCTAATGTGTTGATCTAATAATAACACCTAGCCTTGGTGTGTGCTGACTATCCTAAGTAGTTGCTTTGAACTTAGAGCAACAAGAACTAGGCAAAAGTTAAAAAAAAAGATAAAAGCCAAGGGACTTGTAGAACTGGAAGGTTCAAATGTGCAAGACTGGGAAAATCCAGACTTGAGCAGACCTCCTTTTATATTGCTACAGTATGTGCACAGACCATGTAAATGGTACTGGCCCTAAATAAAGTACAGTAAGCCAACCAATGGCAAAAGAAGAGCAGGGAGCTTAGAAATACAGCAGGTAAACATGAGTTATAACAGCAGAGTCTAGATTGCTCTAGATCTATGACATGTGAAGAAGTGAAATATGAAAGGGTGAAAATGTGAAGGTGTGAAAATGTGAAGAAGGTGAAGAAGTGAAATAGTCATGTGATGTGACACTGTGAAGAGTTACAGTAGTGAAAAGAAAATGCCAAAGAAGGAAAAATTGAAAAAGTGCATTATAACAATGAGGTACTATTCAATATCCAGAGTCAACAGACCATAGTGGGTAAGTTAGTGGTGTTTTAGAATCAGTGAACACAAATTATCCAGCAGAGGATAATGCTAGATATCAACAGAGTGAATTCAATAGTCTTTGTAAGGTGTGTGGAGATCTGATAGCTTGAGCATAAGAGGTGAAAATGAAAGAAAAAGAAAGGCTTTGAAAAAAAGCAGAAATAAATGAAAGGAGGTTGGAGTGTTGGGGCTCCTAAATTCTAAATAGAACAAGGTATCCAATAAGAAATCATAATGATCAGAAGTGCATGGAAGTGCAGTGCCAGAGGTCAGGGAAACAAGGGATTCAGGTTTAATAGACTTGTTATGCTTAGAAAACAGAGTCTTGAAAGGCTAGGACTGATGGCCAGAAATGGGTTGCCTAGGAGTAGAGAACAGATATGAGAGGGTAATGACAGCCTATTGATAATTCTGGAGTGACTTGTCAAGAAAGGGGCCATGAAATGGCTAGAGGGATATTTAGCCTGCAATGGCAAGGTCTAGGCATAAGGAGGTGGTCAGAATGGTCTGGAGTAACATGAAGTGGTTTTCTGTCAAGAATTACCAGATAACAACAAAGTGTTAGAGGACTGGAGTTGGCTACTGGAAAGAAACAGGGGAAAACAAAGGAAGTAGTGCTCATAAGTAGGTAATCATAACCTAAACTGCATTCAAGGGTCCATAAGGACTAGTGATACTATATGATAGGAGAGAGTCACAGCTGCTCTGGAAAGCCCAGAGTCAGGAATAGAGAAATGCCAGGGTCAGGAGTTAGAAGTTGAATCTAGATGCATGTATATTGAATAACTGGGGCCAGTGACTAACATTGTAGAATATCAGAGTGGTTCAGAGAGGCTCAGAAGATCAGAAGCAGTAAGGAGCTTGTGCCATGAAGGATAGGCCAACTAAGGGGTTAGGGTGCCCAGAAGAGTACAAAGTCATAATGGGATTATTGGTGGTCATAGCCTGACAGATAGCATGAGGGATGGGTCAAAGTTCCAGAAATTGGAGGGATTACCTATGAGTGTACAAAGCATGCAGGTGGTTTGGAGTTAAGTGTTGAAAGACAGCCTAGGTTGATTCTAAAGTAAAGGCTTGAAGAAGTGCAAATAAGAGTACAAATATACTGTTAAAACATATATTCATTAAACAAAACCCTTAAGGCTAGAAGATGAAGGTCAGGTTCTAGCACCTTGATGGGGCACAAACCTAAGGGAGGGTCATACTTCAGAAACTCCAAAGATGCCCAGAGATGTCCAGAGATATTTGGAAAGGGTTTCATTGATTGGATGGGACTTGGCTTTACCTTATGTGGTGCATTCTTGCACTTTCTGATGTTCCAATTTACAATGGTGTTGGAGGTGGGGAAGAGTGTAATGCAACTTTTGATGCATTGATTTAAACCTAACCCTAACCCTTGGAGAGTGCCTTTCTAATCTTGCTAAAGGGCTTTTGTGCTAGTGGCCCTGAACTAGGCATGGTGAGACAAAAGTGAAGAGCCAAGGCACTTATAATGAGTGAGGCTAGTCTGAGAGTCAAAGGAGCAATAGATTAAACCTATGCCAGTAAGACTGAAACTAAACCAAGACTCAAGTAAGCAAGACTGGGGAATCCCAGCTTGCCTACCCTTGCCTTTATATATTCCAAGGCCTGGTGCACAGACCATGCTGACTAAGTACAGGAACTACCTAATCAGGGAATGTCCTAAACCCTGGGTTAATAGATAAGGAACATGAGGGGAAAGCATGGAGTGGATATTAATGAGTATGGCAGGATACCATGTGGATGTGGAAGAATGGAAAAGAAGTATCTAGGAAATAAATGCAGGGTCAGAGGTGCTTGCACCATGAGGACAGAGATCTCTGCCACAGATAAGATTCAATCTATAGATCTGCCACAGATGCATCTAGGGTCCAGATCCAGATCCAGATCTAAATCAGATGAGATCCATGGAGATTAGATGGAGGGCAGTTCCAGGGAAGATCCTGGGAAGATCCATGTCAGGTGACTTATGGTCACATGACCACTGCTAAGGGAAAGGAATAATAAATACTTTTAAAGGAAACAGACCACAGATTAGAGTTAAGCTTAAAATGGGGTGTCTTGTATATGATCACATGATATTACATGACTGGTTCTAGTGCTGGAGTGTCACTTTGTAACAAAGAGGGCTGTTGTGGCACTCAACCAAAAGAGATAGACAAGATAAGGAGAGTTGAGCCTAGTTATGGAGATGGGACCTTACAATTTCTTCAAGATTATCACTTGGCCCTAGAGGTGCTCCAGAGTAACCCAGAGGGTCAGAGTAAGTCTAAGGGCTCAGATAGAGTGAGGACAATGACAAGGGGGTGTTTATGTCAATATTTGTACTAAGGTACAAGATACAGAACTACAGTACTTATACCTTAGAGAGGCAGAACTATCTAGAAGTGTAGCAAAGTGAAAAAGGTACAAACTCAAAAGTGAAGCAGATGTCTAAATATCTAAGAAACAAATGGAGATGTCAGGGAAGACAAGGTCCAATCATGTCAGACTGAAACTAAGAGATAATAGAAAAAGATAAGGGGAAAATAAGAAACAGGAACAGGAACAGGAATAGTAACTGAGAGTGGGACTAGGAACAGAGTTATAATGGAGTGGTCCAGAGAAGGCAAAGTAAAACTAAGGTAGTACTTAACTGAAACAGAGATAGGACTAAAACCAGAATAGGGCAAAGTAGGAGTGGAGGGCCAGGGAAGTGTATACCAATGGAGAAGCAGAAAGCATACATGCATAGCTGGGGTGGAATGGAATAGTAATGGAGGGCTGGAGTTGCCTGGAGGGGAGTCAGAGGGCTAGATTGGCTTACTGGATGCAAGAACCAGTTATAAATCAGGGCAGAATTGGGTTGGAATTGGGTCAGAGATATGAAATATGATAGATAAGCTGGGTAGCTCAATTGGCAGAGATCTGGGGTCAGAGGAACACAATGAATCAGGTTCGGAGTTAGCTTGGATCAGAGAGACTGGAAGCTACAGAGGTGAGCTTTGGGATATTGACATGTTTGGTTCAGATAATTAAAACAAGATATAACTTGATATCCAGTCAATCAACAGATTGTGGTGGGCAAGCCAGTTATATCTGCTATGTTTGTCATTGTTGATGTTTCAGCAATGAGACCTAACCCTAATCAAGGGCTTGAATGATATCGATGTTGGTGTGGATGAGAGTAAAGATGATATAGGAGCCCTAGTGAGGCCACTTGCAGTAGAATACAAATGCTCAAGACTGGGGCTTGAGACATGCTAAGGCTACAGTATTTATATGATTCAGAATGGTGCACAGACCAAGACCCTG
>JBBPKN010000820.1:0-27514 GCA_038089275.1 Pulveroboletus cf. rosaemariae | reverse complement strand
AGATGAATACATTACCATCGCGTCATCCAAAGTATCGTAGTAGGTCTGCTCGGTCTGCTCAAAGGGAAAAGGGGACTGATCACCTCAATAGCGAAGCTGTGTCGCAACTTCATCGCCGGAGACTGCCAACGCCCCCTCTACGCTCCGTCGTCGAGACGGCCCATGCGTGGCGATAAACGGTCGATGGAGGGTCACGTGTGCGAGCGCGACAAGGTGGACCGTCACGAGTGCCTGTGCCTGCCGTTCCGTCTGTGATTCGCCCCCTTGCGAAATAGTCGCCGTCGTCATCGCCGTACTTAAACACCGTTGGAGGAGCGTGTCCAACGTCCCGAAACGCGCTCGAAACGCAGCCGACTGACTGACCGCGCGGTCTGCATGCAAGGAACGCTTAATGAAACCTAAGATAAGACATGATAGGACCAGGGGGAACGTACCGGCCCTGAACGACGCAGCGATCCCCGTCGCCTCGCTCAGCAATACGGACGTCTTGGCATGCATCGCTGATGCGCCTTCCCGCGTGAAGTCGTGACTCGGATCGTTGAGAAAGTGTTGGACCGCGTTCGGCCTCGTCTACGAGATAAATTGGCGCGTCAGGATGCAAGAGAGGAGGAAAAGCACGAGTGACACACTGACCTCGTCGATGCTCCCATTTCCGGGCCATGGCACCGTGATCACGTTCCCTGCGCTCCCGTCAGTCGCGAGCGATTGAAAAGGAACTTCACCTGCAACACAAAACCACCGATCGAGCGCGTACACCGCCCAAAAGGCGCGTATCCTTTCTTCTGCCTCGATGCCATCCGACGCCGGTGGTAACCTTGCGCTCGGGGGAAACAGACCGCTCTCTGTGATCGTGTTCGCATGCATCGATCCCTCCCTCACTCTACCTCCCAGCAACACCTGGCTCTCCCCTTCTCTTGCGCCTACTGATAGCTGGGGTTGCCGATACAGCTTTAATGCCATCACCAACGACCATGTCCCGCTGGCATAATACCTTGCTCCGACCATCTGTCCGATCCGTTGCATATAATATGCCAGCAACACCCCCGTTTGTATCACGTGGAGAAATATGGCCGGGTCCGGTTCGGCGTCGACGGTGTTCAAGGCCGAGGCAAGTTGATTCTGGGTTCGGGAGAGGAGCATGGACGTGAGAGCGCGTCGTTCGTGGGGATCGGATGTCAACGTGATGTGAGCAGACCATAGCGTGAGCGCGCTTTGCAACGCGGGTAAGATATGTGCACCTTGGACACGAAGACGGTCGGAGTTGAGGAAGAAGCCGAGTTCAGCGGCGTAGGGCGTGATAACAGATAAGCTATAACACATGATACATGGCATTGAGCGCATGCATCCCCGGCGATGAAGAGGGACTCACGCTCGTCTAGCATGTAGATTCACGCTAGTCTCGAAATCCACCCGGTGTTGCTCAGCTGCATCATCTGACAGTCGGTCTGGGCATGGTTTGAACGGAAAGGATGACGATCCACGCACCACTTGGAAGCTCAAGGGGTACTGCTTGCCTCATCCCAGGGGAAGGATAATGGGATGGCGCGGGTCGTGCCTGTGGTCGTGCTTGACGCAACGAGGCTGACGCGCTCGATGCGCCACTAGCACCGCCACTAGTACTCATGTACGGAGCGTACAATTCAACTGAGGGTGCCACTGTCTCCGGGTTCTCCAGCTCCTGCACTCGTGCTGTCAATCGCGCAACGTCCTCTTCCAACGTCAATGTCCGCGAACGGTGTTGACTGTCAGTGTATTCGCAGTCCTCAGTACGTTCGCCTCGGAGGCAGGGTGTGCAGACAGGTCTGACACTATCGCATTTCTGGAGTGAGAGCGGCAGGGATGAGTCATCGACGAGGATCGACACGACGCTTGCAAACACTCACTATCTTCCTGCGGCTGAAGAATACCCGCGGTGTGAGTAGGCAGTGAACATGTGCGGGAGACGCACCGACATGCGAGACAGGCTTTGCCTCGTTGCAAGGGCAACGTCGACGCGGATGAGGTCGAAGCGGTAGTGGAACTTTGAGGATCGGCTGTCGGGCGTGTGCTCGTGTTCGTGTTCATAGTGGAGTAAGCCTATGCCTGGGTTTAGTTCGGTGGTGATATCCAACTCCCTACAGCGGAGGCTTGTTATATAGACGGAGGGGGAGGTCATCGTTGCTATGTCATGGATGACATACCGACCAAAGCAATGACTTCCAAAGTCGTCCGCGTCATCCCATCGGCGTGCCTATGCTGGGACGACGCAAAGAACCTGAGTCAGAGTCTGGTGAAGAGCCGGGATGAGGTTGTTGCCGATGAATATGATAGTCATTTCACTGTGATTGACATGCAATGCGTTGCCACTGGAAGAGGGAGGCATGACAAAGCGAGACGCATATCAGAAGGAGGAGAACGTAAAGTACGAGAACGTCCGCGAAGGACATGGAAAGCGATGACAAGGTACCGACACCAGTCCAGTGTCTGATTGGTAAAATCCTGGGTGGATCGCGGTCCCGAGGTGGGGATCTGGTGGGACCTATCTTGACTTCCGGTCCTCGTGGTAACCGAGATCATGGCCGTCGACGGTTGACGTTGGAGATCGGGTGCAGGAGCGAACGTGATTAGGCGGTGGGTTTCTTTGGTCAAATCGGGTGGTGAAACGCCCGAGCTCACCTTCGCCCCAAACATCTCCCAGCAACCGAACGAGGCTAAACTTGAAGCTTGTACTTGCGTTTCAGCGCATCCGGTGACACGCCAGTGGGTTGTCATACGCAAGAGGCAATGCGACGACCACCGTCTCAACGTTGCCCAACTTTGTTTCGGTCAGACAGCCAGCTCCGCTCAACTCACGAGCCTTCCGTAAATGAGTCCGCCGCCTGCTCACTAAGCTCTGGAGGGCACACCGTCGAAATCCCGCCGTTTCGACCTTGGCTCGCGCTCAAGCCTTGAAGTCATGCTCATTTCATTGTATCCCTTGGATCTCCAAGGCCTCGAGATGACACCATCCCTATTCAAGCTTGTCCTGCCCACCGCACTGCATACGGACAACCCCTTGCCTGCTATCGCGTGCCAGAGGACACGCGGTGACCGTGATTGGCCCCTTTCCGTGCTGCCTCGTGTTCGCTTCATTCCACTTCGTGCTGCAGTCAGTGTACTTTCCTGTTCCATCCCGTTTGCGCCTGCTGCGCCGTCCTGCCAACGCTGGCATTTCCTTTTCTTTTTCCTTTGTTTCACTCAATCTCGTCCTCGTAGACCGTGTCTAGCACAAAAACGCCTACAGCTCGTGACGTCGGTCACGAAACCCCATGGCAGACTACCCCGAAGTAGGTTCCATCCGCATCGACACAAGCTTTACCCGCCCACATAGCGGCGGACGGGACTTCTTCGCAGAGCCCATCCCAAGGGACCGTTATTCCCGTCACAACGGGCAAACCCCACCCCGCGTACGAGATGTCACCTGGATATCCTCCTCTCAGTCCCAATACCCGTCGACCCACACACACACACCACAAACCACACGATATACACCACCGCCTGGATTCCAACCAGCACGCACCCCAACGCCTGTCCTACGTAAGTCCGCGCCGACGATCACGGAATCAGAATTGGATGCGGAATACATGACCGTCAGTGTCGACGATCGCGACCAGTGCAATTACCTTGGACATAGTACCGGATTTAGTGAGGTGGTACCAGTGGCAACGATAGCTACGAATGGAAAGAGCGAGAAGAAGATTAATTTCGTGGATGGCTTCGTTAGCAGTCTACGACGGCTGCCCAAAGTCATGTCCAAGAGCCGACTGAGGGACAGTGGGAAACCGGAGAGACATGGGACAGGTGCGATGGGTGCGAGTACGGTCGAGACGAGTCGGATGGCGTTCTCACGTTACATCAGTCCCCCTATGCCCGGTGTCGCGACGTCCAACTCGGATGATATCCCGACCGTAGAACGGCTTGAGACCCCGCGTGCTTCGTCCGTATCGCCCCGCCCGCTACATGCCAATCCCGCAGATAGCGATCCTAGCATTGGTGACGGACGACCAGAGCGTCTGATGCTCTCTGCCGTCCACGAACATTCGTTTGAACAGAGTCTCCATCCCTCATTACACCGTCTACATGGTAATTCTCACTCAGACGACACCTCGACCTCTAGCCGACCTTTTGAGCGGGAGGGCGATGTCCCCAACGCCATGTCCACACCTATCCTCGCCGACGCTTCCATCCGTGTTTCCTCTCCAATCCTCGCCGAACCCCGTCCCTCTGCCGACTTTATGAAAATGGATCCGCCCATCCGGCCGCCCCCCGCGGAATCTGTCCGCTCCCAAATCGCCCGCGTGGGCAAGTTCGTCCGAGACCTCAACAATCTCCCGTGGATCGCTTCTTCTGGCGTCTCGAGCATCTACATACCCGGCGAGGCGACGACACGACGGTACAGTCGACCCATCTCAAAGAACAAGGGGTCATGGTATACGTCGCGCGCGAAACCGATTGATTTGTTTGCGGGACCGTCGACGACGGGGTTACTCCCCATCCAGCCGCCTCCTTCCTCGATGACCCCTGTCCATCCCCATCCCGTCGTTTCGGCCCCGTTCGTACTCGGGTCGAACGCCAACCTGCTGTTTACGCAGCCTGGTGCCGGCCCCCCGGCAGCGGGGGCGGGGGTTGGGGCTGGTGGTAGTGGATCGGGCTCGCCATCCCATGAAGGTCCCCCGTCGACCGATAGTCATGGGAGCCAGGCACAAGTCTTGGCTCCCGCTTACGTCGCGCAGCCGTTGTTCGTTTACCCGTCTGGGCTGCCTCAGCCAGGAGGGCCACCCGAGGCCCGTCTTCCGCGGCCAGTGTACATGTTGGCGAATTCGCCGCCGCAATTCGTCCCATCGAGTCAGGTGGACGGGGGTGGTGGCGTTGTTGGAGGGATGGGACCGAGATTGTTCGTGCCGCAGCCGTCCGGGTTGCGGACGCCGACGTTTGGGTGACGAAGTGAGATCATAGTGAGGTGAGTGAGAGAGGGACACTTGAGAGGAAGGGGGGGAGATGGACGATGGACAAACGACGACGCCGTCACCCCCGCATGCACGCACACACACAAGCTCATCTTTTCGTGTCGTTTTTTTCTACTCGTCGAATTCTGTCGAGGCAAGACCTTGCCTTTTTTTTCGTTTCTCTTGCTGCTGTTCGCACAATGTCGCATTCGCGTATACGTATATACCCCCACGCGTCTCCGTGCTCCGCAATCACGCATTGATCGCGGCTCGTCATGATTTTTGGAACCGACACACATGGGAGCGATTCGTTGCATCGATCCCCGAGGTGCTTTTTTTGCTGCATTTCTCGAATGATTTTTCTAGGATCTACCGACGTTCACACTTCGTATTATTTATAAAGGGACGGCCCGGGGTTGGCCGTACCGTTGATAGTCCACGAGGAGGCAGACAATTGCCGGCTCCAAGTAGAGGGAAGGACGTCTTTTGATACTGACCGCGCTCGACATCAGCGTCACTCTGGAGTTCGGTGGGGAAAGGGGATGACAGGAGGGAGGGGGACGTTTCAAAAGGACAGGGACGAGTCTCTGCTAGTCAGACCCACAGACCGACCCGGAGAGATCGAGTACGGGAGGGGGGGGGACCTAATTCATGTCCGCAATAGCATGGCGCTCATCAAGCGGGTACATGACTATACGGTGCCGAAGTTGTACCTACCGGAATTTCTCACGTTGCTGTTGCGAGTGCCCGTCGGCCAGGACGACCCACTTTCTTGGCCGCCTTGTTTGATGATCCCAAGAGAGAGCTCGACACCAACTGGGTAACCATACATTGATCGGAGAATCCCAACGACGGAGAGTTGCGTAGATAAAATTCCGTTAACGTGTGCAGTTTCGTTTACGGTCACTATATGATACACCCGAGATTCCCTGCCTAGGTACTTACACACCAGCGCCATCCGACAGGGGACCGCTGCCTCATTGACAGATTCACAAAAACCATACGCAGCTTAGGTGCGGTTCGACCCCGGACACATTCGAGAGGTATGTGTTCGGATCGCGTCGTAGACACTCGTGCAGGTGGTACGCAAATGGATGAGAATTCGTTTTTTTAATCTATTCTACGTGATATATTGCCCGTGGGGCCATCACCGCTGTGTTTGAATTTGTGGTTACGGGAAACGGAGTCAAGAGGTACAGAGCCCATGATCAAGGAACACTGCAGGTATCATAATATTTATGACCGATGCTGGAATTACGGAGCGATAAATAAAAGGGTCTACACTGAGGCATATACAGCCTTCAGCAAGTTCTTGAACGTATAAGTCTATGAGGCCATCGATGACAGACGGGACGCAAGGCAACGAAGATCGACTCTACCAGAGCCAGGGACGAGGTCATCACTTGTAAAGCAGCATTGAAAGGTGCGCTAGCGCAGTTGGATCACAATGGCCAATGCACCCATTCGTCGTAAGAAGGACTCACGAAAGATCCGAAGTATCGGGAAGGCGTGTACGCCACTGTCTGAACCCTCATGGATCAGGGCTCCTGCCATTCTGGTCACAAACCAATGAGATATGAACGGAACCCGGAACGAGGGCAGAAGTTGGCAGCTCGCATCTGACTTATCTCGTTTCGTGTGGGACTTCAAGCGGTGCATTGCACGCCATGGGAGACCATGCACCCAGCTTGTTGCGGCTGGATTTCTGGAGTGGCAGTGTGAGGACCCCAGACGTATCTGAGTTATGGGGGTGTAGCCAAGTGGTACTCGAATGTACTCGGGTCCTCATACAGCCACTCAAAATCTTGAAAGTTTTTCTGTATTGACTTGAAAACAGCTGCAATCCGAAGCTCGGGCCTCAACTGTGCCTGGAGTCAGCTCAATTTACCTGGGAACGGGACTGTGGGCCTTGGATACTGTTTCCACCGGAGGCAAATATGCTTCGATGATACACCGCTACTTCCACAATGCCGATCACTTTCCTGTGCTTGCGAAACGGGTGGAAAAGCACCATCATGCGTAGAGATCGTATCAAAGGATACCCATTTAACCTACAGCGCAACAAGACTAGACATCCCACACAAAGAACAGACGTACCGAATTCAGACTGTCAGAGGAAAGGCTTCGCCCGCACCAGTAAATCGACAAGCACCGATGCACGAGAAATGAAATGATCCTCGTTTACGGTTAGTCCCATCTGCCACGCCTGAAACCCGAGTATACCATCGAACTCAAAAACATTGGAAGCTGTGGACGTCGGGCATCAACTGTACTCTGTAACGTAAGTCAATATGTACTTGTCTCTCGAAATTCTAGATACTTTGTCCCACAACTCAGTCAATTTCCGCGGTTTCATCAACTGGTCGCCTGGAAAGAAAAAGTTTTCGCGCGATCCTTTCGTGGTTCAAACATTCAGGGGTTTGCTGGGATCATGCGAACTTGATCCGATCACGTGCTAACATACCGCGAGCATTCGAGTATTCCATCAGTACCTCTCTTGTCTGCGGTGTCATCAAACTCAATCCTGGGAGAAAATATGGTTGAATTTGGGGAGACATTGACCATGCTCGTTTTTGAACAGCCAGAACTGCTGTTGGCCTTACTGAATTGTCAGCATTGCCGAATCACCCTGTGGAGCTGCCTATACACCAGCAGTCGTTGTCGACATTCCTTGTGAGACACGGCTGTCGGTGTTAAAACGTCAAAGAACGAGGTTCTGCTTACTCGAGGTGCACGATACTGCTGCGTAAACATTTCCATTTCTTTATTCATTATATGATCCTGTGGTCCTGTGTTCATGTCCTGTCTTTGCCATCCACGCTCAATCGGATCCTGCGTGTGCGATGGTTACGCAAGCGACTAGAGCTCGCCTACCTTTTCTCTGAGCCTTTTGAGTGTCCATGTCTCGGTCGCGGGACTGGGAAGGAGGAAACGTAAGCTGATGCAAGCTAGACGTGGCGTTTGGGATGAGGACGGCTAGACGTAAAGGTGTTCAGTAATCCACACGCACGGAGAGGCGACTGCTTGATGGGAGAGTCGATTGAGATGAAGACCAGGAGGTCGCCTGCAACGCATTCACAATTGGGGTAGACGCAAGTTTATTATTTACGCGGCCCGTATGTGCGGTAAGGAATAAGATTTCGTGCCCTATGTAAGCCGATAGCCACTCCTAACATGCAGGCCCTCCAATCGGCTTCCTCACTTAAGATTTCTTCTCCTTGCATGTCATCCTTCAGCACTCCTTCCCTGACCTGCAGACCTCCGGCCGTAGTTCTGTACCATATATATAGAGACTGTTGTACCCTACTGAGGAGTATCGACCTTCCGTCCTCGCTCTCTCTCTCTCTCTCTTTTCTCTCTCCTTATCTCTTGCCCCTATAATCCATTGCTCGTTCACGCTCTGCTGCGGTCTGCATTAAGTGTGACCGCCTCACGGCGGCCTTTCACTCTAGCTTCAGCGTCTTACGAAGGTCTGTTCGACAAGATAGCCATCCAAGATAAGCACAGACTTTAGTTCTCACATACTTCGCTCGCCTGTGCCCAATTATTCTCTCCGCCGGTAGGGGTTGCCAGTGGGTTGAATTGACGCGGACATGAGTATTGGTCTAATGTACTTCCTAAGTCCTCCTTGTTCTCGCACACGTTGGCTTTCCGTGTCGGGTTCACTGTATCCTCACGACGTGCGACTGTGCTCGGGGACAAATCCCCCTTGCCAGTGCAGGCGCTATGTGCGATATATATATATATATATATCACCAGCGCCCGCATCACCTCCATCTGTCTCCTCATCTTCCTTTATGGAGCATATCACTCTGAAGTGAGGCCCAAGCTCAAATCTGTGCATATATGTTTATGTTCTGGGTCGAGAAGTGTACGTACTGTTGCAGGTGATCCAACTGTTTCGAAGGCGAAAAAGGAAGATGGACACCGTCACAACCCACCGTCTCCCACTTGTCGACGCGTTTCATCGCATCAATAGCTGGACCAAATTTTCGGGGGCTTGGCAGAGCTGAAACAATGTCATTTTATACTTGCGGCGTCACGTACGCTTCGCTCGGCAGGTGACCACATCCCAGAAGCACCCACTTATTCTATTCGTCGCTGCTTCGGTCTGTTGCGCCCAGTGTCCTTTGGTACGCCAGGCCCATCAACTTGGTAGGTTCCTGACCATGGTCCCAATCCGTTGGACAAGCCAGCGATGATTCCTTACTCTGCTTTGCTTGCGGCAATCAAACTATTCAAGTGCGCCTACACTCTTCTCCTTTAACATGCTACCTGGTGATGGAACACACAATACCGCAAGACACGGGGCCTTACTTTGGTGTCGTCAATGAGACGCATTCTTACGTGTTCGGACCCAACCCTGCATCTAACATCACGCAAGATTCCGTCCCGGACACAACCTCCGACACGCCGTTGGGCGGGGTGGAAAGCCCGTTCGAAGACGCGCCGACGTCATCCTTTGACGAACACTGTTTGTATTCCATACATTGTAAGTCATTTCCGCGGGGCTCTGTCTATGAGGACTGGCGCGCATTTGGTCATAGGTCTCCACGGTAAAAGGGGTGACGGAGATGATATGAGGACGCGGAGAGTTTGATAAGTTGCACAAATTCTGGTGGGTTCATCTATCAGACACAAAGGAACGGAGGAGGAAAGAGTCTCGCGCGAGGCTTCGATGATGAGAGCATAGCGAATAAACACGAGAGGTACCAGAGAGGGAGAAGATTCGGCGGACGTCCCTGTCTGTATCCTTTGGGCGCGAATTGGGTCCCCGCGCGCCGGACCGAAGTTCTCGGAGCGATTCTGGAGTGCGATAACTAAACTGTGTATCCTCACTTGCGAGTGTGGATGGGGGTTTCTCCGTCTCGATGTGCACCAACAAACTGTCGTTTTCCATTGCATACCACATCACCAACGTCTTTACCACCCGTGCAGCTTCAATCATACCGGGTCTGTACGTTTCTATCAATGCAGGGGGTGCGAGTGCTGATGTTCCATTTCTGGATCCCCGTTTGTCTCCGCGCATTCAATGTCAGTCCTGATATAGTTTGGGTCCCTGTTCAATTCGACGTTGCGCGAAATTGATGTCCAGATACGCTCTCACGATATGCATAGCCCTCAAGTTTACGTTCTCCCGTTTACCTCCGGCCTTGCCGCGACGCATATATCAGGATGGGTGACCTAGCAGAAGAGATAAACGGGCACCTGTCTCCCTGACCGAGTTCAGCCCAACTTCGTTTCCCTTTTCTCGCCATTTCTAGCTTGAACCCTCAGACGTCGCGGGTTCAGTCGCACATGTCATGCACTCCGATCTGCAGACCACTTTGGAATTTATCCAAATGGACGACTATGTATCCAGTACGGTCGCTTGCACCTTTGGTCGGTGACAAATCTCATGGGCCAAAACAGTTGTCATGATCACCGCTCTCCTATACGATTATGGTCCGTTACTTCTTTGCTCGCTCGCATTCTCGAACTGAAACGATCGACAATGCTATCCTACCATTACAGTCCTCACATTCTCGAGAGAGGTAAGTTATTTAGCCCCCACGTTCCATCTATTGGTTGACTATGTTCAAAGGTAGAATATGTTTGGGTAAGAAAGAACAGTTATCCAGCAGCGCCAAGTCCCAGACAGTCCTATAGTGCAGACCCTGGACCTGGGTCTCTACGATGTTCGTTCTGGTGTGTATACAGCCCCAAGTAACACTCCATTTTACCTAGTTTGAATCGATACTCCGTAGGTTCGCTATCCCGGACTTTGTTGGGCTATGTAAGTCTATCGTTGCAGTGGTTCATATCAGATCGTACAGCTTACGGCGAGTCCGTTCTCAAGTCTCAATGGCATTCGTATGTTCACCGTGCCTCGGAAGTTGATCGAGCTGACTGATACACCTATAGATGGCACTACATTCATCCCTGGCCCCAAGAGAGTTGGTGTTTTTCCATTCCGCTTTGTCTGACAATAATAATCGTCTTCCGGCAGAAGTACGCACCCAAGTTCCGAATCCAGACGATATTCATGACCATTCCATAGGTGTAAGCATACCGTTTTGCTGCCTTCTACCATATCATTCTGAAACCCTGATATTCCAAAGGTACCACAATTTTTCTAGTAGCTTGGTGGGCATTTCCTGTGTTTCTTAATGCCGCTGATCGTGAGTTATGCACCCTCTGTTCCATTCCCCCTCGACCATGATTGAATTCACAGTGGTGATGGTCTTACGGGTGCATGCAATGTGGAACCGATCCAGGATGATCCTTTTTGTGCTCCTGTTCTTTTACGTGCCACAGGTCATTCTGTCCTTTGCCCTGATAGGTATCTATGACAACCCCAATACTCATCTCTCAGGTATGTCGCAGGCTAAATTGTATGTGTCACTGCAAACTTATGCAGGTGCCCCTTCACGTCTTGCAATCCTGTTATCTAGTCACCATTGTACAAATTATCGACCTATCCATGTGCCATGTCTCCTGGAACAACAACCCACGTCTCCTGACCATATACGATCACATCCCACGATTTTTCCTCAGCACCACACTTTTCGTTCTTGCAATGATCCAGACTTTGAAGCAGACAATTGAAATGTACAAAGCAACGAAGCAGTGTAAGATGAACATATACATGCGACAACTTGTAAAGGACGGGGTCCTTTACTTCTTCGCGTACGTTGTCCATTCTCCACCCGTCACCGTCATTTTCTCCCCTTCCACCCACCTATGTGCGAGCACAAAGAACTAAGTACTCTATGGTTACGTCCAGGAACGTGCTCTACAATATCACTTCCTTGTTCCACCAAGAGCTGGCTGCCACGAGGAACGGGACTTTGTTGCTCTTGCTTGGTTATATATTCTTGTGCCCCATGATGCCCCGGTTCATCATCGGCGTGCGTGAGCTATATGACCGCGACCTTCGAACTCGCTGGCTGGGGACTGACATCGAATTCGATGTGATGCTGCAATCGATTGTCAGTCAAGACGCAGCAATGTCTATGTTTACGTTCACGGATGTCGTTTCGGGACAGGACCAAATTGCAGAAGGACGCACAGACGAACTGGACGAGAGCGATTCAACTCGAAGTATATTGGGATATAGTATGCATCAGGTCTGAACGAGGACGCGACGGGAGACGTGCGCTCACGCTGAGACATGGCGATGGACAGTAGTAGAGGGCGATATATATATTTGCCTTGGACAATGAGCCCAAGTATCTAGTTCAGTTGTGGACTCCTGCCAAGCTTTTGATGGTCGTGTATGGTAGAAGCATAATAGATAAATGTAGGAGAAGAGAAGTGTATGAGTGAAGTACCTCGACGGATGGTCGGTCGACTCACATGTAGAGATGCATGAGGAAGTGCACGTTGTTGTAAAGCTATCGGGGGTGGTGGGGGAGGGATGCGAATACTGCGGCGAGATAGCGGGCCGCACTCTGAAGGAGCGTTTGATACCGATAGTGATCTGGAAGTCACCAACCTCGAGGCCGGCCTTCATTTAGATATCTCAGATCGTATCAGGGCCACCCTGCCTGCATGTGGAACTGTGAACTCCATCCTGGCCAGGGTGATTTCCCAAGGTATGTTCTCATCACCTTGAAAGGATAGATAGACAATTCGATCACGCCCTAGCTAAGCGGTTACCACGTCGGGTAAGTATTACCGGAGTCCCCTGCGAGGGCCGAGTAGAAGCACCACATCGATCAGGCGAAAAGTGGTAAATTAAATGCACTGGAAATGCGCAACGAACATTCAATGCAAGTCTAGCCCTTCGTTTTGATCTTGCACTCAGGACTGTGGGAGTGCCATCCGGGATTGCTGGTCTTCCAACACCGGTGACCAAATTGTCAAGGGCTCCTGACTTTGCCCTATTATCATGTGCATGCGGCGTCCCTGATGAGTCTGATTGGTCGGTAACTTCACAAGTAGGAAGGGGTTTATCTGATGGACCTCACAATGAAAGTGAATGCCGATTACTGGGTGTTTTCTGCCGCCGGAAAGTCGCGATTGGAACCAAATTTGAGTCCGAATACGAAACGAAACGTCAGTAAATGAAAACTTAGCGAGGGGCTGTGGAGTGCCCATGCTGCCGGTTTTTCCGACACAACCGAAAACCCGGAAGCGTCGACCAATATTTCCATCAAAAGTGTAATTGTCCCGAGGTCGAAAAGCTAGCAAAACGTCTACGCTCTTGGCGTGCAGCAGATAAAATGAATCGTAGTGGGAACTGACTGGTATGAATCCTCATGTTTGAGCCGGCGTGTGTGTCCGTCCTTGTCAAAGTGTACAGTGTTAAGCACGAGAGTGCCTTTTCGGCTGCGAGTGTACTGCGCAGGCATTGCTGTTCGCGTCCTGCCACTCACCATTTTTGAGTCACCCAGTCGTTTACGTAGAATGCATGGCCCCCTCAAGGCGTCATTTCCTATCACACAAAGTCACCGGATGAATAAATCCACGTGGGGTAACCGGAAGATATAATTGTCGAGTCATCAGCGCTAGGCTTACCTTGCTCTCCTCCCCGTTCGCTCGTGTTGACCGGTTGTCCATACACGTGTCGCTACTTCCACTGTCCCTCTTTGTCGACATGTCTTCCTACTCCGAGTCTACTCTACATGCTATCTGGATAGATGATTATGCAGCCGGTACGGTCACCCGTTCTTCCAGTCAGCGAATCTTATCGGCCACAACAGTCGCGATAATCAGCATTGTCGTATATGATTATGGTAAGCAATGATCTGCGCATACTCATCCCTCTCATTTCAGGGTGATAATTGGAATTTTGCCACTGCCGTTCTAGTCCTCACCTTTGCGAGAGAGGTATATGATATCGCTCCCCAACTTTTTGTTTGATCGCTCATGGTCTAAAAGGTAAACTATATCTGGGTAAGTGTGGCACGGTCGTCGACCAAGCTCGGAGTCCCTGATGGTACCCCAGTGCAGTCACTGGACCTGCGTCTCTACGTTGTTCGTCGTCGTGCGTAGCAGGTCATGTAAGACACTATGGAATACGTTTCAAACTTATCCCCCTGCTAGGTCCGCTACCTTGGGCTTTGTTGGGCTATGTATGTGTCTCTGCTACCCCAACACGTCTGGAAGCATGGCTAACCATGAATTCATCCTCAAGCATACTTGCACTCGGTACTGTTCAAGAGTAATGACGACGTATCGTGGTTGATTAGACTGACTATGTGTACCCGCAGTTGGTAATGCTTTTCTTCCTGGTCCCACTGACGTTAGTGTCACTGCTTCACGCATGACCCATCACTAACGATGGTGCTCTGATAGGCGTAGGTGCTCCATCGGCACGACTGCCGCTGTAACATTCACAGTCATATAGATGTAAGCAACCTTAAACAGAACTTGGTACCCGGATGTGGTACAAATACTATTTCAAAGGTATTGCGATGTTGCTGGTTGGTGATTGGGCATACGTGCTATTTCTCGCTGCTGCCGATTGTGAGTTATGATGATGCCTAATTTGGTTTCCGTTTGTGCTAACCTTATCGTAGTCGTGATGGTTCTGCGCGTTTATGCAATCTGGAATCGGTCAAAGAGAATCCTCGGTGTCCTCCTACCCGTTTATGTGGTGCAAGTCGTCGTTTCGTTTGTTTTCAACGTTATATATGACGACCCTGACAAGGGGTTCACAGGTATGGCTCAGGCCAAGTGCCCCAATGCAGTCCTAAGTATTCCCTAGTGATGATCATCCGAGTCCTCAATTTCGCATATTGCAATTACTCGTTTAAAGTTAAATCATCCTTGTCGACATACAGAGCAATTCCGCGAATTGTTCTCGGTGCTACGATGCTGATTCTCGTTGTCATTCCAACATTGAGACAATCGATCGAATTATACAGATTAACGAAACGCTGGGAGGTTAGCCGGCCCTTGAAGCTACTCCTGAGGGAAGGAGTGGTCTATTTCATCTTGTATGTCCCCATCGCCGTATTCTGTCACTTCTACATGACCCTCCCTCACCTACTCTCACTGAAAACCCACAAAGAAAGTGACTGACCGTCGAGCCTCTTTGCTCTAATTTAGAACCCTGCTCTTCAACATCCTTGCGGTGATTCAACCGGGGTATCCGCTCCCATCCGATTTGATGGTCTTCCTTGTTACCCTTAGTTATTCATCCTCGTGTGTCATCATGCCGCGGTTCATCATTAGCGTAAGGGAATTGTATGATCCTGACCTTCGGAATCGATGGCGGGGGATGGACACCGGATTCGGGGTGTCCTCGCTGTCTGGTTCCACGACTGTTTCTGCGTCCGCATGTATGGGTGCCAGCACGGAGGAGGGACTTGGGATGGAAGGTAACTTGGATGACTCGGAGGGCATTGAGCTTGGAGTAGTCTCGAGTGGTATGTGTCGGGTGTGATGGAGGGCTTGGGTCGACGGGTGAGTGCTGGGTGCAGAAGCAACCATAGTTATTGCTGTTTTGCCTCTGATCCATATTTTTCTATTTATTCCAAGTGTTCTGAAGTTATGTTAGTGTTGTATGTACGAACGCACCGATTCATTCAAAGACAACGATCGAGTCTCAACTTACGATGCCATAGGAACTATTATTCGTCGTCATGGAAGATTCGACCTGCTCCATCGATCGAAACATGTACGATACAAAGTATTTCATAACACCAGCATTTGTGAGCGACCGTGGTTAGCCGATATGGCTGCTGGGACCAAATCCTTTGCCGAGGGCCGTGCGGGACCATCGGTTACCAAGGAACTAGAACAAAAAAAGTACTAGGGAATAAATTCTATTAGAAATAACGACATACCTGAGCATATGTAGCTGCAAGCTTCAAGTAATATTATTGTCGACTTGGTCAGTCATGCTAGTGATCCAATCAAAACTTTTCAGCAAGATGGTTAGTCGACAGGAGTGTGCATGGCCATCGGTTCACGGAACTCCGGTTCAGTGGCAGCCAAGGACGCCACGTAATAAGTACTGGATGACGATGCGATGCTGAGACACCTTGTACAGATATGGATGGTGGGTGACACATGGAGCTGAGTGTTAAGGACTGGTCTATAACACCTTCCGAATCACTAAAGACAGTCACCGGTCGTCATTGCGAGGCGAAATTATTGCTAGGGAGATGGGGGATACTCTGTATTGCCAAGAATATGCTATACGAACAGGGACAAACGAGCAACTTGGAGACGTACGACACGGAGAAAGCAGCTTGTGAAGGCTCTCTCTTGGAGGCCTCAACTTTGTTACCGACGTGGCTACGCTGGGCCAAGGAACGGGAACGGACGAAGAATGATCCGAGTCCATATTCCAAAGATTTTGTGGCGAGTGTGTCCAGGTCCTCCTCAAGTCTTTTCGTTGGTGACACTGCCAGAACGGTTGGAAATCACAGTGGTGATGTGAGGAAGGGGTTGGACCCAAAGTACCCCACAATAGATGGTCGACGTCGTTCGTTAGAGTCCGAACAGAATGGAAACACCACGAAGCGGAGGTGCTCTCCTTCGTACCTACTTCTCAGACCACCACTACCTCAAAGTAGCCTAATAGATCGAACACCTTCTGTGATGACTGATCTCCTGGCAGGTCACAATCTATGGCGCGCCCTACGGTGATCTTGCGGTCATTGGGTCCACTCGCAGTGTCCTGCAACGTGTTGCTTGGCAATGATCGCGTTTGTGTGCACAGCGAGCATGGCCCCAATGCACTACATTCTTATTGGCCACGAATGAGCCCTTGACCCATAGAGCCCTAGAGCCCTGCTAATTCCTCATTACTTCGTCATCGAACACGAGCCGTAAACAGCGTTTTTGGCACAGGAACATCACAGGAAGGACTAATCCGTAGTTCAACAATGATCTTCGCTGCCCAGTAAGTCCTTGTTTCCTGTGGCCTGCTACAGCATGTGTCGTCCCCTAAACATCGCAACCGACCTCGTGGTAGCCCCCTTTTAAGACCACCTCAAGACGCGATGAGAAGCTTCGTGGCGAGCAATGGATCTACCCTTCAAACCTCCCAACCTATTTGGTGGCGGTGGCGACGACTCCGACTCTGACAATGCCCGCGTTTCCATCAAGCCTGACAAGGGCAAACGAAAGGCGAACGGTGTGTCGTATGCTGGTCAGCCCGTCAGAGAAGTTGAGACGGGTAGTACCTTTAGAACCATTGCACGAGCAGCCGATCGTCTCTTACTACAAAAAATCTCAACCTATACAATCTCACCTTCAAGACGTCTCTTCAGATTCGGACGCGGACCTGGAGTTTGGGTCCGATTCTGAGTCGACGCCTTCTCCTACGTCTGTTGGCGGACGGCCTCTCACGGACGGCACTGGCTCCGATGAAGACGAAAGTTTCTATCACTCTGCTGACGAAGACAACTCATCGGATGACCAGGCATGTTCATTCTACTCAACCCACTTGAGATCTCGAATGCGATCGTAGATCGGCAGATGGATATAGACGTCCCACCTCTTCAGCATGACGAACTCGACCTGGCCCATTCCATCAATGGCATGTATCGCATCCTCGACCTTATCTCGGAGCAAGGTAGTGGCGGTCTCGGTGAGCATCCATATCGGACCTGCCTGTTTGTTCTCATTATTGACTTGATATCAGTCGATAAGATCATCATATCCCAAAACTCTCTTGAGGCATTCATAAATAGTGTTTGTCCGGGTGCATACGTATCAATGACCAAAGTGAATTTCAAAGTCCTTGACAAGTATGCCATGAAACCCGTCGGTGTCTATGGAAGCAAAGAGGAAATTATACGGTTCCTATTGCAGCTCGGCTCCATCGACGAGACCATGTACGCCGTCCTGCCGCAGCTGGTCGCTTGTGTGATATTGACACTTTTCGCAGTGCGACACAGCTTCTTGTCGACTCCGATGCTCACGGACGGACCCAACCGGGTCTTCGTTCGGGATTGTACATCGTCACAACGCCAGAGCGAACCGGGAACTCTCATCAAGTATTTGTTCTTTACTGGCCTGAGCAAACAACTTGGGACGACTCTGCAGCATCTTCCGTTCGCCGCAACCGCATTACATTTATGAGGCTCGTTCATATCAATGACATCCGGGATGACCGATATCTGAATCTGTATGCTATAGGTACCTGACAAAAATGTGTGATCAAATCGTATCACTGATCTCACCGGAACACGCGCAAACCATCGTTTGGAGTGAGGAAGATGAGAACGAAAACGGCGACGGCGATACGCTCAAACTTGATCAGGAAGAGTCGGACCGAATGTTCACATTCGAGGTCGCACAGACCAACGAGCAAGAAGAGTCTGTAACTGTGCGCGAGGGCTTCAAGGTCAGGTCATCCACGATTTGTGCCCCATCGTCGTCTCGATTGACAAACATGTCATTTTTAGGCAGTCTCGTCAGCGATTGTGTTTCCAGAGCCATCTGTAGAAGATCCGGATCCGACGAGTCCTGTTCCGATCACACCGTTTTTGCTCTGTGGTGAAACCACGCAAGGATTCATAACAGTAGAGCACCAACCAGCGAGGGTTATGCAGGATACCTTCAACAGACGTTCAACAGAACCTTTACAACTCGAAGTATGGCTGTGAGTACACCTCTTTGTTCCTATGGATGACTACAGTCTCACCACTTGTTCTCTCGGGTCGACAGGACTTCTGATCGTCTCTGCCTGAACGAAAAGTTGGAGGACGAGGCCGTAAGAACATTGGTTCGCTACGGACTGGAGAAGCGGTTCCAAGACCCGTGCAGGCGATGGAAGCATAGTTCCAACGCTCTCCAGAACATATCCGAAACACGGATCAAGAAAGAGATTTTGGCCACATCAACGAAATCGCGAGCGGAGCTACCCGCGCTCCAGAGGTCGTTGTTCGAGGGGATTCTAGATGAAGTATTGCAACTGTATCCGTGAGTATGACGCACTTGGTTTGCGTTGTTTGCATACCCATTCTTGGAAACGTTAGATGCTTTGATCGAGGGGCGTTCACTTATCATGGAGATGAAGGGGAGAAAGCTGTCGATAATCCAGGTGCGTGGATCCGCTTCCAGAACTAAAAACCAATACATGTTGATCCATGTCACCTCAGAACCTCTTTCCAAGTTCCTGACGCTCTATCCGAGAGCAAACGAGAAAGTCATGCAATCGTTGAACAAAGACTTTTCGAGTATCTCCGACCCAGATTTCCGAACGACCAAGGACCGTATCTGTTTGCTGAAGGAGCTAGTTCAGCTCATGAAAAAAAGACATATGAAACTGGATAGACGGACGTATCTGCCATTCCTGGAGGCCATACTAGCTGGGGACATGGAGCAAGCCAAGGCGAACGTTAAAGGGAGTTATGGTGGCCAGAAGCAGACCAACCTGAGAGCAAGTTTGAACCCGGTGACTTGGGCCGCGAGTATCCGGTCCGGATGGAAAACATACTCGCCTGGAGAGACTGAGGTTGACGTCACGATGAACGATCTCATTCGCCAAGCGACAGACGCGGCATCGAAGGTCTCCGATAGCCAGTTCTTGAGTCAGTTAGGGAAGGACGTGGAGCGGCTTGGACAGCAACTCCCACAATTCAAGGAGTTGGCGGACAGGTCAGGTCAAAGGGCATTCGAGCACTTGGAGGTTACTATTACGAGGACATTAAAGAAGCTTACACCGGCAGTACACAAGATACAGGATGAGGAGTGCGCGGAGCGGATCAAGCGTGAACAAGCGATGAAGACGGAGGAAGACCAGGATAAGCTGAGAGTGAGCCTGATCAAGGAAGTGAATGACTTATCTGCACAGGCTGGATATACGTACGTTCCCCAGCTATTCTAGATAATTGATTATAGTCCAAAAGCTAACGCCAATTTTCGCAGACATACACTGTCAATCGATAACGTAGAAGAGTCTCGAAATGATCGGTATTACGGTGAGTGGTAACGCGTTTACATGTCCTGTGGATGACATTCAGCTGTATGGTAGGTTTATATACTTCAACGTCGTATCGAATCTCGGGAATACGGTCGTCACAACAAGACCCAATGTCGATGCATACTGTACATCTGATGAACTTGACAACACAAGATCAGCACGAGTTGCAGTTGAATCCAAGTACGATCCCTTCACCACGGTTTAGGTTCAGACATACGTTCGGTTTGCCCTTGGGTCATTCCATAGTGTGCGTTTATGTTTCCCTCCATCAAGGCTGTCCGGGAAACTTGTGTTGATCCCTGCCTCTTCTTTCGAGCAGACGAGCGCAGTTGCTTGAAGGAGAAAAAATCCTGTTGGTTGTCGCTGATCGTGCGGGGAATTTGAATGTCTACCTCGATCGACTGGCGGGTATAGCCGGTGCAATTGCGCGCGCCCGTGGAAAGCCTCTCAACCGTGAAAAGATCGGACAGGATTTTCTGTTGGCGTACGACGAGACAAAGAAGATGCTGGCAGTCGTGTCCTCAGACAAGCCTGTGTGTATTTGCTTACATCATACATTTGTGATGTGCTGACTTCCTCTCGCTCACAGCTCTTATTGCACATTTTCGTGTTCGATGACACGCGGGGATTTCAGGCATTGGGAAGCTCAATCAATTTGCACCTTTGGTACAATGAAGGGTGTGCCATTCGTCACGCATGCTTTGTGAGCGGGAGCGAAGAATTGGTGCTTGTTGATTCACAGGCGCAGGCGAGGGTGTTTTCTTTGGTGACACTTCAATTTCGGTGCGTCGACTCTTGTTTCCTTTAATTTCGCTGACGAGAAATCGGGATAATTAGGCCTGCCACGCTCCAGCTCGAAAAGGTTCCCCATAGTGTGAGCTCGACACCCGATGGTGCTTGTCTGCTGGTCATGCAAGCTCAAGGGGGCGACTTGGTGGTGAAGGCATATCACTGGAGTACCTTTGGTTCCGCAGAAGGAATTCCGCTCGGCTTAGCCCCACTCACCGTCGAGAATGGTCCTATCGTCACATCGTTAATCAGCCGAATAGCAGTACATATCGCAGTGCTGGATTTCAAGGAACACGCATGTCGATCGCATGCATTAGACATTACCCGCAAAGTTACCGAATTTACGTTCAAGGAAAAAGGTGCACGGGGCTCCCATACGCGACGCGGGGCGGGATCGGGGGAAGGTGGAAATGCGACCGCTCACAACTGTCTCATTGACTGCCACGCTGATGTGTGGACGCGTTTCCCTGTCTTGCCTGCGGTACAGCGCGAGACAATCTCCTCGTCAAGTCTCCGGAGCGCACGAACGCTTGTGTTCGTGACGGACCGTAATTATCAGCGGTATGCACCGCATTTTGCGGAGATGATTCTCACGTTCGAGAGAGCGACTAAGAAGCCAACTGGGGATATTCTCAAGTCCATTCAGGTCTCAGCTGCGTCGTTTGATGTCTTTGCTGCCGAGTTGTGTGGGGGCGGAGGACGCTCAAACTCGGCGCGGAATCGTGCCTGGAACGTCTCCGCTTACCGTGCAGGCGAATGGCTCGTCGAGTTCTTATGCCTGATTCCGATTCACCTCGCGCTGGCAAAGGAGAACCGGTTCGTCCCCCTCAAGGACGGGGTGTATTCACCTGAGCTGGAAAAGTCGTTACTGGGTGCAGACGTCAACCGCATCGTGGATAGTCTATCCTTTGGGTGGTACGAGTCGCTGTTTCAGTCATACATGGCATCTAAGGTGTGTATTATTGCTGTCGTTAGTGTGAGATCTTGCTTGCTTATGGTGTCTATGATAGCCTGTCAGGGTGGTGTCTTCGATGGGAGAGCAGTCCGTCGGGAAGAGCTTTGCACTGAACCATCTTGTTGATACGTCATTTGCTGGATCAGCAATGCGGACTACGGAGGGCGTGTGGATGTCGGTTACGCCAACAGAGGATGCCCTGATTGTTGCGCTTGATTTTGAAGGTTAGTCCTATATGCACTTTTCTGTAGCTCACATCATCTCACTTTGTATTGCGTCACTTTCCGCCGGTAGGTGTACACAGTATCGAAAGGTCCGCTCAAGAGGACACCTTGCTCGTTCTATTCAACACCGCTCTCTCAAACTTGGTAAGTAGGATAAATAGTGAGACGAGGGGCAGCCGCAGAGGCGTTAACCAATGGTGTTCCATGCTACAGGTACTGTTCCGCAACAACTTTGCGCTCAGTCGAGATATCGCTGGGCTCTTTCAGTCATTCCAGTCGAGTTCAACGGTCTTAGATCCCAAGGCAAATCCATCATTATTCCAGTCGACGCTGGTTATTATCATCAAGGTACATTTTTCGCGGTTGGACGCTATACCAGTTGAGTTGTATTTTCTCATTGAATTAGGACGTCGTCGACTCGGACAAGGCCGAAATTGCTAGAGAGTAAGTAATATCTACCTGTGTTTTCTTACAGAGTCGCCCATCTTTGGTGTTGCTCGTTCCTAGATTCTCCCTCAAGTTCCAACGGATCGTACAGGACGAGCAGGAGGCAAATTTCATTTCTCGACTGCACGCTGGAAAACTGAATATCATCCCATGGTAAGGACCTGACATGCCTGGACGGACTCAATAATTTACGACTCGCCGGTTTACCATGCAGGCCAGTCATTGAATCAAAGGAATTTTACAGGCTATTCCCTGCGTTGAAGCGACGGTTGGATCAGCAGGTGATCACACACCGGTCGGCGGGGGAGTTTTTGCACTTGATGAAGACGTTGATGGCCAAACTGAAGGTGAGAATAAAGAAAAGAACTAGTTGTCTTGTTGACCCGTGAATGCCTTCCAAGGCAAATGACTGGGGTGCTATGTCGCGTACGTGTCCAATCGTTGTGCTCGGTTGGGTTGCGTGACGAATTTGATGTTAAGAAACCATGGCGTCTCATCGTGCGCAACTAATTTCGACCATCCTTCCTAATGCCCTTGCCTTTGGATATGCGGAAATCGACCCAGAGCGTGAGCCTCTGAAGGTGAAGTTGTGTTCATGATTTCCCTGCGTTTGCTATGGCTCTGACCTCATTGGCATAGAATCTGGATACAGACATGCCAGTCGACCTACCAGATATGCCCTACCAGCTTTTTATTGGTGGTGGTGGTGATCAATCCGCATCTCGGGAACACATGCTGACAGTGCTCCGGACGGCCTGGGATGACCACGCTTCCAGACAATACAAACCCGAAGACGAATGGATTGCAGGTTTAACTCAGCATCTCGAAGCGATCGTGAATTTGCGGATTGCGCACGTGCGTGAATGGCTGGACCAGAACCTTGCGCGATTCCAAGCAGTCGAAGGTGGCGCTGGGAGCCATGCACGTATCGACGAGCTGAAACGTGATTTTGAGAACTTGGTTGTGGACTTGAAGGGTAACGTCCAGCTATGTGGGCTGGTGTGTGTAGGGTGCCAACTGCGGTGTGTACAAAGTCGAGTGCACACTGGTGCGCACGACTGCCAGTCTGACCATCTGTGTGTGCATGAGTGCGATTTCTGTTTGGCGTTGAACCCTGCCGAGCATCGGCCGTGTACGATGAGGTGCGTGATATTTAAATTGTGGTTTACATCATGCACTAAATCATACGTTACGATAGTGCGGGCCACGCGGGGAAGCACATGTGCGTGTTTGATGCTTTGGCTGAGACTTCAGTGGCGCATGATTCTTTGCAGATGTCTTGCAAACCAGCATTTGTGCGGGAGACCGTGCAAGTTTTCTGGAAGGCATGGATGTCTGGATATGTGTGCAAAGGTATGTACTTTTGTTGGAGGGCTCAATTCGACTCTGACAGCAAAAAAGGTGATTGATCACCCTGACGAGGAGCACCTCTGTGCGGCTCCAGTCCATGCATGCGGAAAGGTAGGTCATCATGGACTAATATGAGCCTACGCGCATATTAACTTTGAAATATTGCTCCCTTTCTAGCCATGTGATCTCTCCGACATCAAGCTGGTTGACGGGAGTTTATACTCGTGTCCTGGAACGTGCCAAATCCCTAGGTAGTTTCCTTCCCTATGTAAAATTATTAGGTTACATGCGCTCATGTGCTTTTGAAGTGACGTCGATCACCCCATCCATCGATGTGATGCCCGACTATGTTCTATTCAGTGCCAGTTGTGCAAGCGTCTGTGTGCAGACCAAGATCATATGCACGGTCTCGACTCCAGTGCGATCCACCTATGCGGGTGCGTATGATGTTGAAGCAATGAGAATTTTTTTTCTGACCGGTGAATCATAGACAAGAACACTTGTGTACTGCCGTCTGTGCTGCTCCGGGTATCTGCGAAATCGAGACGGCACCGCACTCCATCGAGGCGACGTTTACAGGCAAGAACGAAACATTCCAGTATACCAAAGTATGTCGTCGTGTCTCATACATTTGTCCCGAACTAATCCCTTCGACAGTATTCCCAAGGTTTGCTTCGGTTCTTGAACGCATTTACATGTTGATCTGATGGTGTTTCGGAATAACAGCTGCAAAACGCTTGAAATGCATCAAACCGATTCCGTCAGGCGCCATGAGTCACAAGGGACCCCACAACCACAGTCTGGACAAGAAGGTTGTTCATTTTTGCGAAGCGAGGTACGGTGTGCATGCTCCGTACATGCCTCCGTTTCTCATGGTCATTTAGGTGTGAAAACTGCGGTTATTATTGCACGTTACCTCTTGGTGAGCTGTTGGCGCGAACCGAGGAATTGGTCACGTGCTAATGACTCGCTCAAAGGTCACCCACAGCAAGAGCATGAAACGCGCCATGGATCCATGTCACGTACTCGCTGGACCGTTGATGGACCGGACGACGTGCCGTTAGAGATCGAAGGGCGCAAGTTCTCCACTAACGACGAAGGTGCACCAATGATGTGCAACCTTGTTTGCTCTTCATTGGGACGACACGTTCATATCGACTATTGTCGCGCAGACGATGAGGCGGCATGCACTGGAAACGATGAGCTGCAGCACCTGACGAAGAGGCTACAGCCTGAACCCGACCGGCCAAAAGACGTACTCACGCACGGTCTCTTCTGGAAGCGGAGTGGTGAGTAAAATTTGGGCGCACTTGCATTGTCTGATCGTCTGTTTTCGGACAGGATTCAAGGATCCGTATTCTAGAGAAGAGCAAACCAACTTTGGAAAATGGTATGTTTTCGGTCGAGTTCTGATCGCCGGTGACTAATGGTCGACACATGTTGATAGCGATGCCATGTGTGGAGGTATGCAAGTTTCCGAAGTTATTTTGCAACCCGGGAGTTATCTCACGAATGCGACCGATAGGTCCTGAACACACGGCTGCCAGCGGCGGTGCTGCTATACCATCTTACTGTGTATTACCCCTTTTCCATGCACCGTCGAATCCCAACACCGCGCTCGCGGGACCAGGCTACGTCTCGCAGGACGGACATCAATTTTCGTGCAGGAACCCGGTAGTGATGCAGCAAGCCTTCCATGTGTGAGTCCATCCTATCGCACGCGTGTGGCCGAAGAAGTTGATTTGATTCTGTTTTCAACAGGATCTTCGTTGCTGATCAGTAGGTTCAATTAAGTTTGACACAGGGAGATTTACTCATCGTTATCCTCATTTGAATAGTTCGGGCTCGATGGGTTGTAACGACAGAGGGCCGTTGCTCAATACACCGGTGACCGCTCGCATCAGTGCCCGCGCACACAATCGATATGGCGCCGTGCTTTCTTCATTGCATAGTTTCTGGGCAGCACGTGGAGCGGCAGTTGCGAACTCGAACGCCGCACGACGGGATGCATACAGTGTGGTCCTATTTGATCACACATTCACAATCCCTGTCGTGAATGATTTTGCGAGCACAGCTGACCAGTTGTTGGACACCCTCCTCGGCTTTGGCGCGGGTGGCGGAACCGACTTTACCCTCGCGGTTCGGCAAGCGCAAGCGCTCATGGAGCAAAACTGGAGTACAGAAAGGTAAGCATCGTGTGTTCGTTTATCCCTTACCTTTCAACCCTCATTGGCTCAGATCTCCGGTCATTATTTTCCTTTCCGATGGTGAATGTGATATCGAGGACATGGTCATGCAGGATCTGTGTCGTACGGCCATTCGACTCGGGTAAGCGTTATTGTTTGCATACTGCTCATCTTTTGAGCTGACTGCACACTCTTTTTATGAAACGCAGAAAAGCGGTGTCTTTCCATGCTGTGTCGTTTGGGCCGGACTATGAGTCGCAGTACCTACGTCGCATGGCCGATATTGCACTGGATGCACAGAATAACGCACCGAGAGATCCACTTGCGCCAGCTAATGCGACCGTCTTATCCTCGTACACTCAGGCGCTTGACACGGTGCGTGCACATATCTCGTCATTCCTAGGATACGTGTATACTAATCGTTTTGGCTCGCACCACGACAGGTTCAACTCGCGCAGACTTTCCTGGGCATTGCAGAGTCGTTGCGAAAGCCGAGAGGGGCACTGATGCATTGAGACGGATCATGTCGTTGGTCGTGATTTGATGTTGTGTTTGTGAGCTCGAGTGTCTTGTACGTTTGAGTGATCGTAGAGTGGTGTACGATTATCGTTCTCCAAGTCTAGTAAAACTGAGGATTGACTGGGCTTAGAGTATGTACGTTGAGCTGGACGTGCACGACGAGATGCGGTTCGCTGCGAAAAGTAAAGTCACTGTCCTTGTCCTGCTGGTGAACGTGGAAAAAAACCGGACATGGTAATGTGGAACCCCTACCCAACTCATCGAGAGCACCAGGTGTGGGTGACTTGCCTCGTTTTATGACGCGCGACTAGCTTCAGCTCTCTTGTGTTATGCACATCCTTCTCCCTCCCTCTCCCGTATAGGCAGTTAGCCCCCAGTCAAATGGTAATGGACTGGAGGGAGCGAGTCGCGCTAGTGTGGCGGAAGTCCGAAAAAGGAAATATAAGGAGTGTAAGTACCCGTCTGTACATGCTGGTCGGCCTGATCTCCGACACGCCCTCAAAGCTGCGGCGCCCAATCTCCACGCGTCCCCCGGAGGTCCTCCTTCTATTGCATGTTCTTGCCGTCTCTCCCACTTGTTGCGCCTGGCTTCCACGGGTACTGGTCAAGGACAAGTTCAACACGAAATCATCATGGCGGCAGACAATGTAGGACTGATGAGATAGCTGGACATTATATGCGTAATTTCGTCCGTGCTTGAAAATCTCGTCCTTTTTGCTACCTGAAACCACCCTACTTACTGATCCGTTCACAATGAAGCGTCGTAGTGGGTCAACGCCTGCACCGTCTGATCACCCTTCTCGTTCGTCGTTTGAAGATGCTCGTCAATTTCCTATGGACAAATTAGAGGAAGGCACTTTGGACCTTATGACGGTCATTGTCCTATACGGTCAGGAGATAGGCGCAAGTCCGCTTCTGACGTCAACTACGAGTATGTCGGTGACCATCTATCAAACATTGATGTGACGTGACCCAACCTGCGCAGTTTTGTTTGCATTACCGAAAATTCGAGCCAGTATTCCAGACGCACCGACATTTGGTGAGTGGCGACCACACTTTGGAGTAAGTATGTCACCAAGTCCATATGCAGGCACACTCATCGGTAGGTGAGACATTACCTTCAATGGCTCCGTATCTTATTCTCTATAGACGTTGGAGGCTATTTTATAAACATCTGCCTAGTCAGCATCTGTACATTTACTATTTAA
>JBBPKN010000819.1:0-27544 GCA_038089275.1 Pulveroboletus cf. rosaemariae | reverse complement strand
ATGTGATGGACGTTGATGACGAGAAGCCAAAACCCAAGCCCAAGCCTAAACCCAAAGTCAAGGGAGGGGATAACGATGGGCCAGTTAAAAAAAGACAAAAGACGGCTTGACCTCTTGATGTTTATGCTGCAATGTTGCCACGTTCTCATCACTCTTACTCATATCCGCAGATTGTCTCCTCCTACCCATAATATTTGTAAGATACGACACGTATATCCGTTGATAAGGTATACAAGCGTAGTCAACGACAAAGACAAGTTGCGGCTTGGTGCTATGCGATCTTCATGATTGCACATCTACTTTCCTCTTCGCCAGGAGGGAGCCAGGCTCGAAGGTGACATTGGCGGTTTGTGATTGGCTGAAGGGGGGTGGTACATTGACTAGAGGTTGCGTGGGACGACTGGATACAGACTGTTTCCTGGTTCTGGAGCGAGTGAGTGGTTTGACTTGGGAAAGTAATTCCCCGGTTTTTGCAAATAGCACATGGCGCTCCTGGTAGAGGACGTACGACTAACACAGATGAGCATATCGACTGAATTGCAAGACAACTAGCTTGCTTACACGAGCGACAAGGATGACCTGCATCCATTTTTCGCCGTCCTTGGGGTTGCAAGAAAATACATGGAGATAATCCGCGGCATTTTCAAATAGTGAGAGGTGGTCAGTGGATTTAATAGCGAACACAAAAGCCTTTGGTGATTTGTGTCGTCGAGTAACGCAGTACGCATCAAAGTTTGACAGTGAGCACAGGAAGACTTCGTCCTTTCCCTTTAGGCTTGTATGAGCAACGCGACAAAGTCAACTCTGCGATATCAAACATTACCGTGTCCCGCTTCGATAGCCAGAGGCCGTGTTCACGAAGCTCCATCCAACGCTTGCTCCATTTTCCTCGTTTACTCTCCCACTCAACCCAGCCTCGATGGGTGGGGGAACTGGTAGGAATAGCCTGCAATGAATAGCTAAGTAATTTGCACTTTCACCGTCCGGAATGACTGACAGAACGACTTAATAGTGGTGCGAAAGGGGTTTGCTTGATAACGAAAGCATTCAATAACTTGTCCTTGTTCCATGAAGCAGAAACATCAGCTAGGAGCTCATAATCCCGAACTGGCCGTTCTGCAGTCAACGTCAAATTCGCGCGGAAAACACGGGCTGAATGGAAAGTGGCCCACCCATGCCATAATCTTGCGCTATCTCAAAGAGCATCCAGGAACCCGATCTATCCAACATGCCTTGACTTGCCACCGTCTCTATCACATCTCCAGCATTCGTAGCGGGTGTGATCTCCACCATGTTAAATCGCTGCATGTCTCCAATGAAAATCCTCTGCTGTACCACAGGCATCCTGGATATGTGTTGCGGCGACGTAGAGTCTGAGATCGGCAATGGAGGCAAGGGCGGTCGTTGCACCGACCGCTGTGTAACATCACCCTCTCTGTCCAAAGGTGGTCGAGGAATGCTTGCTGATGGCCTTCTACTATCCTCACTAACACGGCCAGATTTGGGGTGTTGCTCATATCCTGCCGCAACAGTATCCCGTCCAGCGCGTGCCGTGCGGCTGGGGATAGTAGTGGTTGTACTGCGTCCTAAACGAGGAGCTGACATTTGTTCAACAGATGGGCTTTGAGTTTCTGAGTACCTTCCATCAGGTCGATGGAAAGAGCGCATAGACTTCAAAGGTCTATCCTGTGATGACACCTCAAGAGCTCGAGGGGTTTTTTGTTGCAGGTAGGCTGCTTGATCTACGTACCTCCCCCGGGATGTACTTCGAGAGACGCCACCACTATAAACGGGTACCCGAGGAGAGGGGTTAAGTGGTATAGGACCATCGTAAATCGGGGGAGCTGTTGAAGGTGGTGTGCGGGAAGAAGTTTGCAGGTTCACGAGCTTCTTGGTCAACTCCTCAATCGGAAACACCTCAGTGTGCGCAGCTCGCGAGCGCGACACAGGTGCGGGTGCGGCAGAGTTGGATCGTTTTCGAAAACTCGTTGGCGCAGATAGTGCGTGAGATTCTATTGGACGGGCAGGTAGGGGAGAACGTGCGGTTATTCGAGAGCTCTTTGCGCGCTCTATTCTTCGCTGCTGGCGTTCGTCACGTAGTTGTCTTCGAATTGACTTCTGAGCTGACAACGCCGTTGGCACTCGCTGGGCCAATGGGACGTCATCGTCTGAACCAGCCTTTGAATGGCGTGAACGGGTGCGAGAGTGTGAACGTGAGGGAGCACCATTCGACATGCCATCAAGGCTGTGATAGACCGTGATGCCGTCCGCATCGTCATCCGAGGACGACGTGAAGCCGGAGGTGCTCGAGTCTGATGAGTGGGATCTGCCTCGACGCGGCTTGTCCTGGTTATTGTCGTCACCTCCCGTGCCACCACCGTATGCGCCGGAGGATTGACCGCCCGAATGACTTCCGTTGCGTCTGCTTGCTTCCCGCCCCCTACCGTCGTCCTCCCGGCTGCTGTGCCACTCAGGTCCACTTCGTTGCCCACGCCACCCACCGCCATCTTGTGGGGACTCAAAGTTTGGAGAACCTATGACACAAACGTCGGTTTGAGTGCGCTCACGAGGTATGTTGACTGTACGCATTGTGTCAGGGGATGCCCCAGGTTCAATGTCAACTACGGGGTCGTAAACAGAAGCGTACGATGTGATGCCCGCGTCAGGGATGGGACGGTGGCTTGCCTCCCCACTGGAGGTGGGATCGACGTCTGGTTCAGAATCGGACAGATCGGAAAGTGGTTGGGTATAATAGTCGAAATCTGAATGATAGCTCAGTGGGTCGTCTTCTTCAATAACGTTATCGCCAACGTGGAGACTGACGGAAACTTGGTCGTGGGCGTGCCTTGAACTTACGTCGGCTGAACCTTTTGGCAAAGTAGACGGTGCTACCGATGAGGAACGTGAGAGTGCGGATGATGGGGGCTCAGAGATGGTATAAGAAAGCGAAGGAAGAGAAACCATGTCGGCATCGTCGCCAGAAAATGAGCGTGAGGAAGATGTTTCATCACCAGCCGAAGGGAAATTGATACCGGCCTCTAGAGACATGACACCCATTCCAGAATCGGCAATTGTTTGAGGAGCGACAGGTTGCACCTGTGCTGTAGTTTCCGGGGGAGGTAGTTCGGTGCGAGACACTTGATTGTCCGGTGGTCCAACTGGACCCGCACAAGATGGTATGTTTCTCATGAGAGGACTGAACTCGGCGCCCAGATCCATATCCCAAGGCTCATGAGGCAAACGTGCGCCGGGGGTCCCTTTTCGAACCTATTCGTTTGCCTGTCAGCGCCGCACCTCTTTATGGGATCAGGAGGCGGGTACCTTTCTGCCAGGAGCAGGCATGTTCAACTGAGCAAGGGCATGTAAAGAAGGCAGGGAAGGACGTGGCACAAATGCAGGCTTGGTATAGGCAGGACGAACTTGACCGTGACCAGAAGATTTGGGCCGCGTAACCGTCGGTTGCGGTACATATACCTGTGGAGACACGAGGACAGTGGATGGTGGGGGGGCTTCAGATAGACTGAGATGCTCGAGTGGGGTAGGGTCGTCCAGTAGCTGAGGCATAGTGTAGGAGGTCAAACTCGCAAATGGATCGGTGTCCAGGAGCGATGGGGGTAGCAGTTGAGTAAGTGGAGGTTCGTGCAAAGCGCCGGAAGAGCCGTGAAGGTGAGCGGAGTCGGGACACGCCCGCGAAGGGGAAGCGGGGGATGATGAGGCGGAAAACAGAGACAGGGTTGAAGTCTTTTTTTGCAACCTGACGGCGTGAATCGAGCTCGTTTTTTTCGGAGCGAGAGACGTTAACGAGAGTGGGTCAGGACGGCGTGTCTATGGGAGAGGTCAGAGTCCATGGCAGGGCAACCGGACGAGTACGTGAGAATGTGGGCCAGTGCCAAGACACACCTGGGAGTGAGTGCGAGGACCGCCCACAGCAAAGGGCCCCCCGAAGACGATGGCCACCTCGGCGACGAGGTCCTGCAAGCCAGCTTGTCGAACACGCCCAGTCGTCGTCGTCGTCGTCTTACCATCGCAACAGAACCGATCTGTGGTACGAAACACGGTTTCGTGAGACATGGGGTTCGAGGCGTGAGCGCTGAGGTGTGAGCAATGGCGAACGTGGCCGCCTCGAGGTTCGTGAAACGTAACAAGTTCATCAAAGCCAGACTTGGAACTTGACCATGCCCCGCGAACTCCCCGGCTTGTACTGGGACCACGTCAGGCATCGCTACTTCCCTCGTCGCCAAAGCCAACCGCTGTCTGTCTCCGTCGCCACTCCCCTGACTCCGCCGCAGAACCAACCGGCCCTCGAACAGACTCTTCCCACCCCGGTTTCCATCGCAATCAAACGACGCCGCAGTCAACTGCCCGTGTATCGTGCTCTGTCGGATCTCCGTTCAGCTCTCAGCACCGCTCACAAGAATGCTCTGATCCAGTTGGTTGCACCCCATGCATGAGACTGACGACAGTTGACTAGACCACTCTTCTGTAGCCATGTACAATCGTCTCAGATTTTACTGACCGACAAGGCTACACGGTCAGTCGTCCATCCTGAAAGGCTTCTCTCCGCCTTCCAGGTGCGTCCGATCTGTCGGAGCGGGGTTTTCGCAGTTCTGGTTGATTCACACTGACAAGATCATCTATCACAGTGGACGCGTGTGGAGCTTCGCTGGAGATACACTCGGATGGTTCTACTCGTCCATCGTTGACGAGGATCGTGAACAGACGGATACCATTGACGGATGGCAGTGCCAATTCTACCTCTCGTCCGAAGTGCGTCCATACTTGAGTATTGAGTCATCCCACCCCCTCAGCATCGCTGTAGATATCCTCCATCGGCGTATCTGGCACAACATGCGTGTCGGTCATCCATTGCCTAATCCACCCTCGGACTAAGATATGATCTGGCCTAGTGCCACTTCTTTTGGCCCAGAATGTAGAATTTTATATCTACCTCTGGCCACCTCCTTGGATCAAGCGTGAGTCCTGTCCCTCTTTCCTTGCTTCAGTACCGCGTCGCACACAACGAATCCAGTGTGCACGTCTCGAGGATCGACAGTCGCGTAGTACATGATGTTTGGACCACAGACCTACAGGGTTCCCGTCTCGTCCTCGGTAATCAGCGCTTCATTCTTCACACTACTTCGCTGACTCCAGACTCAGGAGCTAACAAACAGGTCGTGGTGATTGAAGATATTGCAGTTTGCACATCCTTGCAACGTCTACCCACCAAAAGTGACGTCTTTGCACTTGCTCAGTGCGAGGTCCAGTCCCCCCTCTTCCTTTATCTTTCATCGTGTTTGACCATTGTACAGAATCTCCTCTACGCAGGCCTCCGTAATGGTGGCATCCTCCGCTTTGACTCACGTGTACAGGATTCATCAACTTATTGCCTCTTCGATAGTTTATTCCATCGCACGACGTCGGTCACAGGCCTTAAGCACCTACATAACCACCAACTTCTTGTAAGCCACATTGATGGTAGTGTAAGTGCTTTGGTTTCATAGTGCGGTGACGCCGTTAAGGACAGAAATCAGATATCGACATTCGACCTACGCTTTCCCATTCGGACACCATTGGTGACTTTCACTGGCAACATCAACTCATACACTACTAGATTGGTCAGTATCATCAGAGTCTTGCCTGAAATTCTGTCCCAGACAAAGTGCTACTTTCAGCCGCTCGCAACTGATCCATACGAAAAATTCCTATTCGCCGCCGGCCAAGACAACAGGATTCGAGTCTGGTCCCTAATCACAGGTGGCTCGGCCTTGCATGTAGGGGGAGCGGATTCGACCAATCAGACACTGCTTCAGCGTCCGTTCGAACACCGCATTGCGGCACTGCAAGTCATCGAAGAGAAGAAGGGAATCTGTCTTTGGGCTGCATGTGGGTCCGAGCTGTGCAAGTATAGTCTGGGTCACTGCTCGGGGATCGGGATACAAGCTAGAAGTTTTGGCGGGTAAAAAACATGTCGCCTTACAAATGTTAACCCGTCAGATATAATACGGGTTTACAGAACAATTCATAAGAAAAAAAAAACCACTGGGCCTCGGACGTAATCGCTCAGCTCTAAGGGATATCGTGTAAGTCAAAGATGCCCCAACAGGTCCACGAGCCTCATGGAAAATGCGATGGGACAAGACTGTAAGCTCGCCGAGGGATCCTGATAGGTAGGAAGGCCGCCAGGGTGGGGACCCAACGAGTTAAACAGACCCTGGAAATACCTGGGAGCGTGCGAGTCCATGTTCGAGTTAACTGGAAGATGGTCATGATCGTTGATCGGTGCCCACAGCTCTGAGCTGCGGAATCGTTCGTATACTTGTGGGTGAAAAAATTGAGAAAAATCCGGGTAACGATTGCGGAGTGGATCCCTGGAGTATGTGGGCAGTGAAGTGGTGTATGGAACGAGCGCTGGATTCTGAGATGAGTTACTCAGATGCATGGCAACGGAGACGCTTGGACGTGAACGAAATATTGCTTGGGCATTCGCCGTCGACCGTGATGTGCGAGACGAACGCGAATCGAGGCCGGCACGCGATGGTTGACGGACATCCGTAGGGTGGCGTACTGGTCCGGGATCGATCGGTGTTGGCGCCGGTCTGCGGGACGAGAGATCTTGCTGACCACTGGGGACTACCGGAGGATAGCAGAGTTGCAACCTGAACGTTGAGACAGTCGGAGAGTAGTCTCGGGGTTGACGCGGTTCGGTGGTCGCTGCCTGGCCCAACCCGCCACGAGAGGCAAGCTTGGATCGTTGGCGTGTAAACCAGTTCCTGACCCACTTTTCGTCTCTAGAAAAGGAGGGTAAGCTTGCACGACGGCGAGGGCTGTCTTGTGCGCTACACACAGGCCAGTTTCCGCCGCCGCCGCCGAGCGCTGTCCCTCGGTGGGGTTGCTCGACTCTGATTGGAGCTTCTTGAGAACGGCCAGTTGCCATTCTTTTGCAATAGTCGGCCGCTTTTTCTGCGTATGGTTCATGGTAGTGGTCGATATGAAAAGTCGCACGGGTGGTGTGCAGCGGCGGTGGGGCTCAAGGTTGTCCCTCGACCTCCTCCATGTCATCCACCCCCAGTCTCCGGCACAGCAGCGACTCCTCTCCTAGTTCTCCTACCTTAGTTCCGGGCTTGTCTGGTACATGCTCAACCTCACGTCTCATACTTCTCCCAAACACCGATACTCGCGATCCATCAGAAGAATATGCTACCGATGATGAGGATGAGAACGGAGAGAGTGGCCCGCAACCAGGAGTCGACCAGCTATCTATACCTCCACTTTCTCCTTCGGTCGTGTTTTTATATCTCTTGTGCCCTTATCTCAGGCTTGGCGCAATATACGCTTCCGACTTTGGCGACGTTTCACTGTCCTATGGCCTCACTGGACTTGTTGTTGCTGCATCCCTTTCCGCCTTCTGTCGTCAAATCTGGTTTCTTCTAGGTCGTTATCTGCGCAAGTCATCCACGGAAGACGTACTCATTTGCACATTTGCACGGCGTCGTCGTCGAGTCCACAAGTATAACTTGGCTCGCTATGCATTGACCATCATCGGCTGTTTATTCAAGCTTTTATTGGCCGCAATGTATCTACGTGGTCTGTTTGTGCTTTAACACCATGTCCCACTCCTCTGATTCTGCTCGTAAATAGATTCTGTAGATTCTGTCCTCCTCCTCAACGTCTCAGAATCGATTCTATTTCATTCCCGTCTCAATGTTTCAATCCTGCTGTCTATTCTGGTATTTGTACTCTCTCTTTCCAAGTCTCTATCCTCCAAGTCCGTGGTGTACACAACTGGTCTCTCCGTGGCATCATATCTGGCGTGGTTAGTCGTGGTATCTCGTTCGTATGCCACGCATGGATTTCCGCCACCAATCTTGAGCTCGTTCCGACGAGGGGTATTATGGAACGAAATCAGTTGGTACTCCATGTTGATTTCCCGCATACCTTTTCATCCGTCGTTCTACAACAGGTAGTTTAACCTTTGCATGCACCACTGCATTGACGGTCCCTCTGTCTGCTTCCTTGGCAGCAGAGATATCATCAACTCCCGTGGCGTCCAAGAACGCAAGGACGAGTTCATTTCAGTTACTAAACACGTGTTCAACCGTGCTAGCAGCGTTGCTCATGCTCCCTCTCGTGATCAATGCTGCGTCACCTCGTGCTCCAGTAAGTGGAACAAATAGACGGACCAGCATAAGCTGACTTGCCACGGAAGGCTTCCACAACTACGTCAGGCAATTTCATACTCGGCTTGCGGACTGTTACCCTCGCATTGTCTATCCCGTCTGTCGTCGTATCAATAACTTCTTTCCCACAACATAGTGCGATTCACCGGTTCACCCGTACCAATGTCGCGTTGTGCTTTGTCACCGTCGTTATTTTCGCACTCAGCCTAGCCCCGCCAACTGTTGCAAGTATCCTCGACGATATCACGCTCTTTTTTGCTATTTTTGGGACGTTCCCGCTGCCAGGTGTGTTCTCTCCCTTCGCTTTTGGCGATAGAGAAATAAATCTATGGTTCCTTAGCCCTGGTACACGTCGCTATCCATTACTTTCGTCGCCCACTTTCGATAGTCGTTCCTCATGCACCATCGTCCGCTCCGAGCACCCCCCGCCCTTCTATTCCTGAACTCTTGCCATCTGCATCCCGTGATCCACTTCTTCAACGCAAGGAACGGCTCCTCCAGCGTAGTCGACTTGGCAAACGATTGCTATGGGACTTTGTCATTTGGGTCATTCTAATACCGATATGTGGTTGCGCTTTTGTCTGGGCGGCCGGTCGATTGGCACGACAGTGGTAACTATTCCAAGAGGGACACCATCCGCGGGTCAGGGTGTTCTATTTTTCTTTTGCTGTGTCTGGTTCACGGGACTCTAGAGTGTGTCACGTTACCATTAGAACACGTAGCTCACGAAATGCACTTCTCGCTGGAGGAACCTTTCCGCTGATGTATATATTAGTTGCACTGCCCAAGGCCACGTCCCTCGGTTGATGAGGAGAAAACAGGTGTATTCATGACCCCAGTAACGGTAGGTCCCCAGTCCGGGAACTCTGTCCCGGGGCTCAGGCATCATTTACACTGACGGCGAAATTCGCGCTGGTGCACTGAGCACCAGGATATCGCGCATCTTTGTACACGTCACAACCAATTCCCGCCCGGTCTTTGGTTATCGGAACCAGCAGTACTGAATATGGTGTTTTGTCCTTGGCTCCTGTACTCAGAATACCATTCAGTGCCTTGATATATAATCTCTTCATCTACACAGGTGACAACAGTGTCGTCAATGAGTCGTGGACCTCTAGTTCGATTCGAGGAGATTATATATCAAGGCACCAAACAGTATTCTGAGTACAGGGGCCAAGGATGGAACACCATATTCAGTACTGCTGGTTCCGACCAAAGACCGGAGATGAGAACTGATTGTGACGTGTACAAAGACGCGCGATATCTCTGATGCTCAGTGCACCAGCGCGAAAACTTCGCCGTCAGTGTGAATGATGCCTGTGTTGTAAACTTGACCAGCAAGCTTTAGACTTCCATTTATGGTAGTCTTTACATAAGCTTAAAGCGTACACTTTGTACCATTCTCTGGTTTATGTCCTCAGTAGCTCAACATCTACTGAGGGTAAGCCCTATCTGTAAAACTGCAGGATACTTGTAGTCACTGAGTATCCTAAGGTAACTAATGGTCCGATGTAGCTATTAGCTTATGTAAGTGGCAGAGCGTAGGTAATCAACAAGTTCCAACACTATCTTCATAGGCATTTGCTCCTTACCATAGTTCTCATAGGTAATACTCCTAATATCAGTGGCTTGACATCTACTGAGGTTCTCATAGTTCCAATTAACCCCTGCATAGGATCCTTTCAATAGCCTGAGCCCCGGAATACAGTTCCCGGACTGGGGTCCTATTGTTACTGGGGTCATGAATACACCTGTTTTCTCCTCATCACTCGAGGGTCATGGCTTTGGGCAGTGCAACTGATATATACATCAGCGGAAGATTCATTGACGACACTGTTGTCACCCGTGTAGATGAAGAGATCATATATCAAGGCATCAAACAGTGATCTGAGTACAGGGGCCAAGGACGGAACATCATATTCCGATGACTAAAGACCGGAGATGGGAGATCCGTTTCTCTCGCCCATTATGGCGAGCATGCCGACCATGAGCCCAGCAGATGCCAGGGACGCAGGATGTCGAGCTGTCGCATGTAATCATGTTCGCCTTCGATCGCCTGTGTTCATCGTGAAGGAACTCGCACAGAACAGGACGCAAATAGGCCACCTCTGGTAAGGATTACCTTGCACGACGTTGATAGATACCGCGTATGTAACGTCTACGCTGCGCGTACCTCCTAGGAGCTGTGCAAGAATGTAGGTCGGGTCCTTTTCCAAGGAAATCTTCGAAAGGCAGCTCAAGCAATGATGGTCTGACATTGATCAGAATGCGATGCGTGCCAACGGATTGGCTTGTCACCATAGGGTTGGATGCGTTGGATACATTGGACCGATCATACTGCTTTGGGTGTCGCTCTTGCAGTGTGGGCGTCCGCTGGGGTACCACATGTTTTGGAGGGAATAATATTACCCACCGTCGCTCGATGGCCCACACGACGACATCCTGCCGACGTACTGCCCAGCTGGGGTCGAGAGAGGAAGGTAGTTCTTTGAGAGCAATATCAGATCTTCGCCTTGGCTATTAGTTGACAAAAAGCCACACACCCCTCCAGTCGTATATACAATATTAGGACCCATCGAGAGAACTTGGCAATCGACGCTGTTCTCGAAGAAGATTCTGGGAAAAGCTCTCGCATATGTCTGGAACCTGATTGGGAGAGAATGAGGGAAGGCAAGCCCAACAAAGATGGTCCTTATTCGAGACCACCTATTAGGGGGAGGTATGCAATAGCTAAATCGTCCATGCAGGTCGGTAAAGTTGAGGGGTATCGCAATAGCACCAATACACCCACTGCTTCGGAAGTCAAGACGCTTCATAACTTACCGTTCGATACCATTGACTGCCAAGGGTTTCTTCGATGCCCTCCCGGGTAGATCTCAAACGGTCTCCTCGAAAGGACACATGCAGCGCCAACATAAGATTTGGGTCATTAAACGATTTCATCACAAGACGAATGAAGGGAGCATAAAGCGAGGCAATCAGTCCGTGTGTTGGGATCGAGCTCAACCGAAAACGGGAGATACTGGTAGATTGACCAACACAACTTCACGCGTCACGGATGATCGATCTGTCGAGGACAAGCATGTTGTACAACAGTGTCATGGTAGGAACAGAGGACAACTTGATCCAAAATGCAAACGAGAGGAAACGATTGGGAGAGCGACGGTAGAAACTCATTAGACTATGTCGACGCCTGGATGTACGGCGACTTTCTTGTGTTCAGCGCAGCCACTGAGGTGCCTCCTTTCGGCCGCCAGGTCCCTAAGAAAGATCCTTGCTTAAAAGGGGGTCACGAGATGTCATGTTATAGGCACATACGGCTTATTAATGAGGCTATCAGAGCCAGTGTAGACGAGGGCGTCGTAGACCAAAGCTCCGATTTGCATGCCCAAGATCGGGCCAAGCACTGGACACCAGATCCAGTATTGGTTCCTAAAGTCAAAAACTGGAGAGGATGAGCGCAGCGTCGATGTGAAGCATAACATACACACCAGCTTTTCCATAGCCGACCATGGCTGTCAAAATGCGTGGACCGAGATCACGAGCAGGGTTGACTGCATATCCTGTCTCCATGCCGAGAGCGAGCCCTATGCCAAGGATAGTGAAGAAGAGTGCTAGAGGGACGAGACCTGGTGGAGGTGGGCCATTTCGTTTATCCGTTACGGACAAGATTGCGATAATCAGCATAGCAGCTCCCAAAAACTAGAGATGGGGTGAGCTCATGCAGGATGCACAAATGGAAGTGGGATTAACCTCGGCAAAAAAGCAAGAAATAGAAGTCATGTAGTCCGCCTAGATTGTGATCAGCCGGAAATATCGACTGAGGAATTGTAGCACACACCGCATACGTCCCAAACAGGTCGCCGGTGCCAGAGATAGTGCGAACGCCTGCCCCCCCTTCGTAGAGGTTGATAGCATGGTAATAGTTGGCGTAAACAACACCGGCACCACAAATGCCTCCCAGAAGCTGGGCTGATATGTAGAAGGGGACTTTTTTCCAGGGAAAGCTGCGAACAGATGCCATGGCAAGAGTGACCTGGTAAGAAATAAGTGTATAACCGTGTAATGTGTACAATGCGACGTGCCGCTGGGTTAATGTGACCGCCAGAAATTCCACCAGAGGCCCATACGCCCATGGTCACGCCTGTCGGGTGTCTTAGATGCGTTGCCTATATCGTGACGAGCATACCTACCAATAGCCCAACCCAGGTTAAGAGAGAGATATTCCTACCGCGTAGACGTCAACGTTGAACTGCCCACTGAGGGAGATCTCAAGACTGACCCCTTTTGGAGTAGAGGAGACGGCGGAGCTGGATGACAAAACGACTTGACAGTCACCACCGCAACCAAAGATGACGAGGATCATAGTTCCAAGGAATTCAGCAGCAGGCTCTCGTATGTATTGCCTGAAGAGGTGTGAGGAGAGTCAAGAGATGTAACTAAAGGCTGGCCAACCTAATCCTTGACCAACGGTTAGGATACTGTGCGCAATGTTCACAGTCTGCGAGGGCAATCGGATGTTCTACATTGGGATCGTGCTGGCGAATATACAGGCTCGATGTCCCTGAGGTGCGTGCCGCAGGCTCTTGAGCGATTTTGGACATGTGAAACGAAGGGAAGAAAGTGGGAGGTAAGAGTAGGTAGGGCAGTGTGGACGAGCTCTTTCGCGCGACCTTTATAGGCGGAAAGCTGCCGGATATATCTGTATACCCATAGTCATTCGGCCTGTCCACCGAAGGCGTAAATGATTAATGCAACCAGGCGAGTAGACGACCCATGGACATACCCTCCCGTTGATTAATTGGAGAACTTTCTGCTTTAGGACGATGTTTCACGTCGCTGGACAGATGAGACGGGTGTTACCAAACTGTGTTATCTTGACTCAGCCCACGACGAGGGCGGACTACGGGGAGATGAAGCAGGTCAATTTGGGCGTTCCAGGTCGATGGATCAGCGGACGGCCGAAGCCAAGAAAGTCCAAGTTCACGAGTGCGTTGCAACGTGACAAACACGTGACGTAAGGCGAAAGCCCCGCTTCGGGAAATCGAGGAAACCAATGAGATCCACGGGTACAAGCTGCCAAAAATAGAAAATAATAAAAATAGCAATCAGAAATAGAAAATTTCAATGACACTAAAAAAGCCCGTTAATGACGTAATTCCCCGTTTGTACACCAGCCGACCAATCAGCGCACCGATCATGCAAATCGTCGAGGAACGACCAACACGAACCACCACATGGTCTTTTGTGCAAGAGCAGTATGTCTGACAGCGGAACGAACCACCCATGCGGACACACAGACGAGCGACTAAAGTAGCATAAATGGTCATCAACGCTTCACATTCATCTCCCGAGCGGCCAATGGTGATAACGTGGGTGACGGCTAATCCATTTATCACCGTATTTGGCGTAGTAGAGGCTCGGCGTGCGCAACCGCACGTACTCAAATCCCTCCAATGTCTGGGCAAATGGTGATGAATTATGACGTTTATGTGAACCCGCTCAACGTGCTCTGGTTTCGCTCGCCAACTCCTGTGGCAGGATGACCATCACCTACAAATAAAATGGGATTAGGCTGAATGACAGGAATGAAATCTCACTAGTCACCTCGCGGATCTTTCGTTCGCCACCGGCCTCCCAACCACCCTCCGCGATCGGGAGAATACAATTGTTTACAAGCCGCGTACAAAGTTTGCCAACGACATGCTTGTCACCAGTATACTTGCGCCATCGGAGCATATTCTCTAAAAGTTTGATGGCTCGAGAAAGCAAACGCTGTCGGGCAGGCACCGCCTCCGGGTCAAAGGGGCAACGATCCAGTTTCAAAAAAGGGACCAGCAAATTCTCTGCAGTGGACGTAGCGCTGTCAAAAATAGCGTGGATAGATTTCGAAATCATCTAGAAATTCCTAGCCTTAGCCATGCGATGGTCATCACAAACAACTCCGCACCTGGAATTTGTTACTGTCCGTCCCAATAGATGCCTCCACCTGTTCGGCTACATCCATCATTCTCCGGACATCCTTCGCGGAGTAAGGATCGAGTGCCCCAGCCTCGAGCATTTTACAAAGACGGGGTGCAACCGCCGTAGAAACCATGGCCGAAACAATGTCGCCATCCGGACCAAGCTCCCGTTCGTCACTGTCTTCATTCCCACTCGGCCGAGAGTATTGGTATAGAGACGAGTACCAAGAGAATGTGTCCAAACTCTTCTCAGACTACCACACGGCATCAGGACTACGTCAGAGGGCAGCAACAAACATACCTCAAACGGATTCCATCCCAAAAGTTCGAGTCGCACCCAAAATTCCCAGGCGCCCACTAGTCCGAGCCCACCCCAGGCGCTGATATAACTGTCGGCATAACGTTCACGCCATTCGCCGAACCATTTTGCAAGGCCACGGTTGGGATCCTTGAATTCGACAGATCGGACATCAGACAAGATGTTTCTGCCATCTGCGAGTATCCTTTCAAGGGCTTGCTGATAGTCGAGAGCATCAGATGGAGTCAGAGATGAGTCGGTTGAGTACCCTTCTTCACGGTCGTCAGCATCCGATAACGTCTTGGCAGCGTGTCGACGAGTGCGCCTTGCCAATCTGGCTGAGCACCGTTCCCTTCTGAATACGATAGAGTTGGACGTAGGTAAAACGCGATGCAGTTCGTCGACGTCTGATTCCATGGAAGATTTAGAGATCGCGCCATACACGACGGTTAGATCGTCCTCGTCATCAACGCTGCGCCGCCGCGCGATCATTTCGGCACGCTCTTTCAGTATCGAAAGATGTTCGCCTTCCAGTTTTTCAAGCCCAGGGAACTGAAACGTCCAGTCAGCATCACAGTAAGTTCCTCTTGAGATAACATGACCTTTTCATCAAGAAAGGCAGCTACACTCTCAACCCACTCCTTGAATTCCACGAACCAACTTCTTTTCGACTCTGCAGCTGCAATCATGGAACGTAGCTCCGTCTCTCGGGTCTCAAGTTCAGTGCGTTGGTCTGCGAGGGATGTAATAGCGCAAGTATTCAAAGCATGTGAATCAGACAACGAGGCTAATGACTGCTGGAATCGTTCAATAGCTAACCCAAGGACAGGTAAGTCCGTTGCAGGCGGGACTGGGCAAGTGTAAGCATAGACCAATAGAGCGAATAATAGGCACACTTGGAGCAGCCATATAGGTTTGCTTGACCGGAGTTGGCTCTGCAGTTATGGTAGGGTCATGACCCCCTCTCCGTAATTGTCCTCTCTCCCACTCAAGAGTCTCTTCATCTTCGTCTACTCTGATGCACACTGTTAAAGCAAAGTACAAGGAAAAGGAAAGCAATTACATCTCGGATATCATTTCCTTCATGGTGTCTCTACGTTTCGCAGCCTCAGCCTTGCGAGCCTTTTTCCCTAGCGCTATCCTTTCTTGCGCACTAGTGTACTCCGCGTACTCTGAAGGATACAAATGAGCAGGAATGATGCTATAAGGTGGAAATCTTACCTACCATCGTCGCCCTCCCCTATTTCATCCTCTTCCCGCATCAAGCGACTCTCAGGATGAGGGCCTTGGGAGAGATCAGATCGTTTTGTGACAGATAAAGAGATATAGTCTTGTTCTGCAGTACCGACCCGTAAACGTTCTCGCCGTTCCTTCGCAGCTACGATTCTTGATTCCGAAGGGATCACGGTTTCAGTTGCCTCTGGGGAAGTTTTAGCGCAAAACTCCGCGACAGGAGACGTATATATTGCCTAGAGACTCTAGGAACTCCGGTGGAGTCTCCTCCGTAGTCGTGAATGCATCCGCGTAGCCATCATCATTGGCTGCGAGCGGTCGAGCGGAGGATGTGCTAGCCCTAAGCTCTGAGAGATAAGCTTGATCATAAACCGGTGCACCATTAGAACGAGTGCTAATGGTGGCCTGGTCCAGTGTGGCAGGTAACGAACTTGAGATAGCGTTAGTGTACAGATGATGGCGGGCCTGTCGGCACGCACGCCGGATGTAAGCCAAGAGTTAGTTTGCGACTCAGGCTGGATTTTTTTATCTGAAATGAGGGCTCATCGGAAGCCTGACGTGCAATGCATCAGGGCGGTCGCGAAGTGGACCATAGAGACTTACCTCGTCATCGGTGCCGAAGCTGAGTCGGGACTTTGGCTGTGCGCGCCTTGCCTTCGACTTAAGCTTCGATGCGAGAGTGATGGGTGTGTTCACTATAGATCGCTCGCCGCTGTTGGGTTCAATGTCGGCGTCCCTCGCTCGCTGGGCTGGACGCGACGCGGATTTCTTGAAGACGACTTTGTCGGACATAAAGGTAGTGTGACGTGACGTGGTGTGTGACGTGAAGGCCGAGCTGGCTGAAATTCTCACGGGATGTTTCATTAAGAATGGCGCAGCCGGCGCGTCCACGACCACGACCACGTCTGGTCTCGAGACAGCCAGGGGTCAGTGGTGAAACTCAGATTATCAACACGGTCAAGGACGAGGACGACCTCTTTCGTAGGAACAAAGGAAGAACAGCCCAGTACTGGAGACAGCTTGAGCAATCCGCCGCAAGTAAGTTCCACTGCGTCTCTCCCGTGCCGAACTCATCGCCCGCAAGAGGCAACGCCGTTCACAAGGTCCGGTGATGACCGGGATTTGAACGACCAAGAGGGCGAGTCCTCTCCGGAACCCCGGAAAAAGAAGAGGCCGATCAAGCAGATTGACCGCCCCCGTTGGCAAGGCATGGATGTGGCTAGAATGTACGTCTACGCATCTAAGTACACATGCGTCTTATCTCGTGTCCTACGGGTTGATTCATCTCTCATCGTCGAACCCTACGTATGACAAGGTCCATTGGGACCGTCCCCCATGATTCCCGGTCTTTACCAATATCCCCTGACCTATTCCATCTAGACTCTCCTCGGATAATGAAGACGAAGATGTCCAGATTGTCGAACGTGGACATGAGAGCCCTCAGGAGAACCCGTCATCGAATAAGCGCAAACGAGAAAGGAGTCGCTCTACATCGATTACACCGCCCCCGGATTTACCTGCTCACCAGCGCGCAAATGCAATGAACCTGGTCAGGTTTGCGGCTTATTATTTGTTCACTGTCGCTTTTGCTCACACAACAACCTCAGACAAGCGCTCGCAGTCCAACCCCGTCCTCCCTCTCCCACTTTCCTGGACGACTCGACTGATACCATAGACTTGGACCCAGAACTCGCAAAGATTGCCGAGGCAGCCAGGCAACAAGTGAGACATGTTCACGTCGACCCGGAACATGCGGGCGGACCTGAGGCCGTCAATGTCAAGGTCCACTGGCGTTCACACCCACTCAACCCCTTGGTCCGAGAGGAACATTGGGTGTTCAAAATGAGACGAGTGCATTTCCCGCCTTCTTTTCACCCTTTATTGATTGACCCAACATTTGATTAGCACGACACCTTTAGAGAATTGTTTGATGGAGTAGCTGACCTAGCTGGGGTCATGACAGATCAACTCGTGATCAGCCACGAACACAGACGCGTCTTCGCCTCAGGAACGCCGCATAGTCTTCACATATGGACGGAAGGAGAACTGGGTCTGTTCCCTTAATCCGAAGGCTGTCCAAGCTGCTAACTGGTATAAATAGAAGCATGTGACAAACACACTGCTGAGTACATTCGCGTGCAACGAAGCAACCGGCCATCATCTCCAACTGGTCAAGATGGCATATCAAGATGTTCCCCGTCGATGGCGCCACAATCTGATGCTGAGCTGGAAACCGAGTCCACCACAGGAGATACGATTAAGCTTGTACTTCGATCTGCGGCTACTAAGGACAAGACTATCCCTCTCACCGTTCGCTCGACTACAACTTGTGGCGCAATTGTAAAGGCGTTCCTCAAAGCAACAGGATTGTCTGACAACTACTCCCATGTTGCACCTACACGTGGGACTGGAAATACGTCATCTCTGCCTTACCTGATAGTCGACGGCGATAAGATGGACTCTGAAGCAGAAATCGGCGATGCCGATTTAGAGGATGGCGACCTGGTTGAAATTATTGGTGTCTGAACTGTTGTTCCTTTATCACGGTACTCTAAAACTCTTAATACTCCGGTGCCCTGTATCGTATATATGTATGGCCATGACTACGGATTCTCTTGCTCGTAAAAGCCCATATGATCTGTCTGAGAATTGGGCTTTCAGTGCCATGCTTCACCAGCGTTCTTGGAGAGAACCCGAGCGTTGTTCACGAACGACCGGATCAGCTCATCAAATGCGTTCCGTTCGTGTTCTGGCACGTTTGGGTCCCCTCGTTTCGATGCCGCTGACAACAATAATGCGGACCGTGCAATTTCTACCTCCAATTCGTGTAGCGTCTCGGGCTGATGGAGATTAATGAAAACTGGCAAGTCATATAAGAGTTGCACTCACTGGGTTGCTAGGACCAGCACTAGATACTACCTGGGTGAGGTCGATATTAAATTCTTCATGCGAGTAGCATATTCTATCCTTTCGTCTTGTGAGAGTTGGCGTCCCAACGGGATGGGGTACTGGAGTAACTTATGAGCGTCCACGAATGTAAGCCAGAGGTTCAACACACCTGAGACCTCTAAACTGACGCCAACCCGCCAGTCGGCTGGCCGCTTTGGGGAATACACATTAAGTTCACCCAACCTCACCTTCTTCGTGACCTCGATGACCGTTCCGGTTTTTTCCTCACGAGTGACCCGAATCTTTTCGCGATCACGGGGATTGTCGGATGTGTAAAAAGAGTCCACTAGTTTGAAGTGTTTATATTCTAGTGGGGATGCTGGGTGAGACGGCTCGAAAGATCTACGCTGTAGCTCGTTTAGCATTATGTTGAAGTGCTTATGCTGCGTCTGAAATATCCGGAATGAGTTTACTTGGTCTTGTCGCTACCTGCAGAAATGGATACCAACAGCCGACATGTTTGATTCGAAGCGCACATCCATTCCACCGGGGACTAGAACTAAGGCGTAGTGGTGTCAGCGTCACCCGTAAGCTCTGTTGGCGTCCAATAACGCACTCGTTTCCACCAGGACTGGCAAGGATAGCCTCTTTCCAGTAATTTGGTCTATGAGGACGCCAAGTCTGGCTTCCACTTCCACTCTCGCGTCGGGACCCATGTTGGGTCTAGTGGTAATCATGTGATGCACAAAGTCTGCGATTTCCCTGATGAACTCGTCGAGTGGTTCGACGCCCAGGATCGAGACAGCGAGTGGAGGTAAGTTGGGCGAGTTGGCCATTATTGACGAGGCAGAAGTAGAACTAGTGGTGGGGGGGGCAGAGTTGTTCTTGACATTCGAAGCACTGCTCGCAGTTCCTGGGGACCCAGACTGACGAACTCGCTTTGGTGGCGGAGGTGTTGGTTCCCTCTCGCTTGCAGAGTCGGTCCCCGGCGATGACATGGTCGATGGATGAACTGTGATGAGTTTGCAAAGCACATAACCATTTGCTTCGATTGAACAAATACGCGTCCAGCGCTAGTCGTAGTTCAAGAGCAGACGAGCACAGTTACAGCAAACACCTCAGCGATCTCTATGCTCGATGTCTATGCACTACCAACCGACCAACTAGGACAGGGAAAAACATCCCCCCCAGGAGTAGTATGGCGCGAACCCGCTTCCCAACCTCACTTGCAGGCGATTCCGATACATGGCCTGATATAGGCTGTACCACCGATGCCACATACAGAAACGTGCCTCCCTGCAAACAAGGTCCACATGAGGCAGTGATCTCCCGAGTAACTTTCAGATAACTCACGCTGAATAGTAACGCACCGCCTGTCCATGTACCAGGACTTCCAGAACGGAAGCTGTAGAGACCATACGACAAAATTGAGCTCACAGGGGTCGCGAGGCTGAAGTATAACAGATGTTTCTTGCAGTCCGCCACAGGAAGCGAACTGGCAAGAAGAGAAGTAGTCAGGGCAAGCGCGGTGGGCGCTGTATCATGTATTGTGAGCTGACGAAACAGTAGAAGCAGAGAACTATGCCTTTGTGAACAATGATCGCAACAAATATGATCAACGACAAGCTGGCAGAACGCGCACTAGATGCGGAGACACCGAGTGCATATCCATCAACGAGCGCGTGCATGATCAAACCAAATGACAGAGAGTAGACTCGCTGGATGCCACCGGTTTCAACATGATGCAGGGAAGGGCTCTCGGGATTGGACAGACGGCCTCGTTCCTCCAAGTCAACATCAAAAGTCGGCCGTCCAGGCTGAGAAGTCGAAGCGTTGACCAGTAGCTGTTCATGAGAGGTTGTACATTCTTCCAAGAGAAACATCAGGGCGAATCCCAGTAGGATTGGGATCCCAATTCCGAAAGAGTAGGAGTTCTGTTCCCAGTGATCATCGGCTACAAGTTCCTCGATTCCTCTGTAATGACGAGCATCACCGGACAGACTTCAAACGCAAATGCAGCCAGAGAGCTCACTCGGGCAGGATCACTCCAAGAGCAGTGCCGATGAGTAGGCCAGTTCCCAAGTTGGACAATATAGAGAGCTGTTTCTCTTACAACTTGTCTATTAGACCGATTCTGCATACCAGCGTCTGCTCGGATACGTACTGGAGAGTGGCATGGATAGCGGAGCGAGACCGACCCCATAACATGTCGCTCCCAAAGCAAGAGACATCCAGACGACATTCTGAAATGCACTGGAAAACATGCAAACAAAGGATTTCAAAGTGATGGTCAACTTATCGCAATGCTATAGCACAGGCGCTCGCTTGTCGACGTTCGTTGAATCTTCGGACTCAAGGAGACGCAATTCACACGAAGTGAGGACGTCTACAGTGCGTGACCCACTAACGAATCAACCCCTAGTAACGAATCACTTCCATAACTACACGCCACATCCTCACTATCTATTCCTTATCCATCTTGGTGTAGAATGTAAGTATATAGTCTGTAGATGCTCAGAAAAAAAATACAGTGTGATTTGAACTGGTAGTAATTGTGTGATGGAGTGATCTTTTGGGCAGCAAGCCTATTTTTGTGTCATCTAAGCAATTTTACTAAACCCTTGTTCATGAATCCCACAGTTTCTCTAGGGTGCAAGTTCAGAGCACCACATATGGGTTTTCAAAGGCATTCTGCAGTATGTACATAAATGTAGTTTGATTTGGGTGGCTACAATTGAGTATCACTCAGCCATATGTACAACAAGACTGGAATGGCACACTGATAATCATAGACTGTGGTCAATGGCTCAATGCTCCTCCCACCTGTTGAAACTGCAGGAAACTGCAGGATACTTGTAGTCACTAAGTATCCTAAGGTAACTAATGGTCCGATGTAACTATAAGCTTATATAAGCAGTAGATGGTAGGTAATCAACATATTCCAACACTCCCCCTCAAGCAGGAATCCTAGCAAGGTGAATGATTGCACAAAAGGAAGAGGTAAATAACTAATGAATGTTGATACCTGAAGTAAATCCGAAAGAATTGCTGTAAATCGTCCATAAACAATGTCCGTCAGCGCAGTTGCCTAATTTGGCAAGTCGCGGCTGCGGTGCTTCTGATGCCATCGTGCTCGCATTTTGCATCTTGGTGATGCATAGCGATGGTCTTCAGTCCGTGTACAGCCTGTGTGATGCGTCCGATTCGCCCGTTCTGGTCTCGGCATGACCATACGACTTCAAATGTGAGTCTTGCTCGACTAACCTTTCTAGGTCCGTCCTCATTGGTGTGGTGGATCGACGTGCTTGGTACGTCGTCTAGGATGATGTGGAGGTGATGTGGATGGCTGTGGTATGTCCGTGGCTGAGTGTTTGCGTTGTATGTGCTGACTTGACTGGTTGCCAGCTAGCACCATCGTACTGACTTGTTTCAAGTCGATGCGCACGTTGCTCATTGCGCCATCCATCCACTGTCGATCTCCATCATATTCGGCCTCTTTTGCGTGGGCCTCACACGTCTGATCGCACTCGTAAGCATTCGGCTTCTCCTGTTCGCCCTCCTGGGCTCCTGGACCTCTGCCTTGATTTGGTGAGTCCGTTGCGTCGATGCGGTGCTTTCTAGCACTTGTATGACATTGATGTGGGAATTGGAAGTCGTCTTGTGCGGTATCATTGCACTCCTGGCTGTACGGCTCATTTAGAGCTTCTTCAGGTGTGTCTCTGGAATCTACTTTGCCTGGGTGCTCATACTGACCTTCTGACGCGTTCTGCAGGTCCTTGAGTCAGTCCCTGTGCACCTCAGCGTAGCTATATGACGCCGTTGTGTATTCGTCGCGTTCAGTGAGTCCAGCATCAAAGCTCGGATACCTGAATTGCTTCTCCTCTAGCTCGATGCTCGGAGGTACAACATGTCGTGGTGCGGGCTTGTTGGATAGTACAGATGGTCCGTGGGGGACTTGCGGTATGTCTTCGTTGACTAATGACTTGCACTGACCATTTTCTTTGGCTTTTATCACTGGTTGCCTGTATGTGGTTGCGACTAGTCTCAATGCTTTCTGCTTAACCCTCTTGACCTCTATCTTGGCCCTTATCTTGCCTGCTTTTTGGTTCAGGTCTACTGGCTGGTTGGGGGGCTCTGTGAGCTCATCTGGATAATGCCTCTTGTCATCTGTTGCATCTGCAGGGTCTCTTGATGGTCTTGACTTCACTGCCTTGCTGTTTTCATTTGGTCAATTGTGCAACACATATCTTGTGCTTAGTGCATTTGTCTGGTGAATGTGCTCATTCCTGTTGCCCTTGAGACATTCTCTGTTGCATTGGTAACCTTGTGGTGTGTTTGACTCGCATTCTAAGTTGTTTGACTCATCTTGAGCCTTTTCAAGTGGGTTTTTAGCTCCCTCTTACTCTGAACATTCCTTAATGTGAATTAACATGTCCCAGCAGTCCTTTGGCCTTGTTCTTGTGTCCTCCTCATGTCTTAGCATTGTCAGTGTGAGTGCTCCATTATTCAGCTCAACCTGGTCACTCCACTTTTCCTCAAGCTTGATGCTTGGGAATATGACCTTTTGCTGCATGGGTTTGTCAGGTGGTATGTGTGGCTCATGGAGGTCTCTTGGAATGCCATTGTTGCTTTGTGGAGTATGCTGATCATCTTCATCAGCTTGTGCTGCAGGCTGCTCATTTGCAGTCACAGCTACTTTTTCTTTCTTGATTGGCATGCTATAACTTGTCCCTGCACTTTCCCAGCCATTCAGTGCATCATGACACTCCTTTCTGATATTGCGGTTGCTATCTGCATCTGCACATCCATGCATGATACTTCCATTTGGTTGATCTTTGATGTTTTCACCTGATTTGACCTTTTACTGGTCATTGCATGTCTGTAGGATTGTTGGCTCTGTAACATTATTTTCTGCACTGTCAGGTGCCCTGGATGTGTTATCCTTATCTGCAGGAAGCTCATTGCTTCTGCTGCTTGTTCTCCAGTTCTCTCCTTTGAACAGCATGCTTTAGAGTTTGTTTAGCAATTTATTCATGTGATTACCTCTATTATTAACTGACTGCCCATCTGGGCCTTCCTGCATGCATGCAACCACATTGCTGCTGCAATTTCCATCATCATTATTAACCTTACTCTTCCCACTCTCAATCTTGTCATATAGTGACTTGAAAAATTGATCCAATATTCAGCACTCTTTCAATGTTTATAGAATAACTCCATGACAAGAACAAATAAAGCTAAAGTGTAAGTTAATGACTAATAGTAATTGATTAGGGCTACATGACAATATCTGAATTATATAATTCTGATCAAAATTGATTGAGATATGGATAATTTAAAACAGGGATTTATTGGATTAATTATTTTGCTATGTAATAGAAATGCATAAACTGTGTATTTTAGTACTTTGTATGGCCTTTCTTGGCCTTGATCACTGCTTTCAATTTTTTGAGCATACTTTTAATTAAATTCTAACATATTTTTGATGGAATATTATTTCATATTTTTTTTTTCTTTTACAACACCCAGATTCTTTTTGGTATTCTTTTATACTTGGCCAGCTTCTTTTTGAGATAAACCCATTGATGTTTAATAGGACTAATATCTGGAAACTATGCAGAACAGTTCAGAAAAGAGATATTATTGTCTTCTATTTATTTCTGGGTATTTTTTGAAATATGTTTTGAGTTATTGTTTTGCTAAAAAATACCTTCTTTTCAGAAATTTCACTTTCCTCTAGGCTAGGCAGCATGTGGTCCTCCAAAATAGACATATACTAATTAGCATTAATTTTTTCCTTAATCTCTGCAAGATGCCCTACTCCATTCCATCCCATATACTTCCATACCATGATGTTTTTACCTCTATACTTGACTGTTTCTTGCACCTCTCTCTGAATTAACCTCTCTTTCTTCTCTTTTTATATTCACTATTTTTTATTTGATTTAAATCTGTTAATTTTAGTCTTATTTAATCAAACTACTCTTTTTCAATTCTCCACAGTGTTGCGAGCGTTTCGGTAACGGTGTTGACGATGAGCAATAAACCCCAATCTAGGGCTTTGGTGACGGTTACGGTTGAAAGAGATAAGATGATTAAGAAATAGGAGTACGAGTGAACACTGTACTAGAAGATACAAGTGCTCAAGACTGAGGAGTCTTGAGACGATATGCTACATCTTATATAGGCTACAAGTATGCGCACGGACCAGAACCCTGATGGGAGAATTCCCATGAACCCTGGATGGCGATCAAAAAGAAGAGAAGCATCTGTAAGAATAGCCAATGGCTGAAAAGGAGTGAAGCTTCTAAAATGGAAGAACCATGGAAATGAAAACAGGCTGGAAGACATGAGGCTAACCCTATGCCCTAGGTCTAGACCAGTCATGTGACCTGTCATGTGCCTTGATAAGATAAAAGATTAGATAACCATGTGAAGAAGATAAGATAAGGTCACGTGATCAAAGTTTGAAAAATCGGACTATAACACACAGTCCACTCTCTGTACCTTAGAGCAAAGGTCAAATTTCTCTGCCTATGTCTTGCACTAAGCAAGGGCTTTTTTTTCTTTACCACAGCCTTGAATAAATATTTCTTGAGAATATTCTGAATAGTTTGAGAGATAACTGGATGGGAAATGATGGTGTTGATATTGTTGGTAGTCTAGATAGCATTGGCAGCCCTGCCAGTTCTAAATTATGAACAAATAGAATATTAGTTTATAAAAAAAAGCTTGGAGAAATAATCAGAAGAGAATATTTGATGATTGAAAAGAATATTATAAAGAGTTTTGATGATAGTAGATTTGCCAAGACCAGTTTGCTGGGCAATAGAGCAAGTGAAATAGTTATGAGAAGTCAAAGAAAATAAATTATATAATGAATTATAGAGTTGTAGAGATATTGAATGTGGTTATATAGCACTGGATGCACTGCCCTGTTTAAATGCTAACTAGTGTTGTTATGGGTCCTGACTAAACCAAGAGGGAACAACCTTGAAGAATGCCCATACTAAAGAAAACAAAGAAGTGACAGTCTAGTAAGTACAAAAGAACAAGAAAACAAGTGCTTTAGACTGGGGAATTAGTCTATGCCCTTGCCCTTCTTTATATATTGCTATCTACTATGCATGAACCAGGCCATAAGGAGTACATAAGGTAGCTAGTATACAAAAAACAAAGCTAAATAAGAAAATAGAGCAAAGGGAAACTAAATAGAAATCAATAAAAGAAGGCAATGAGGAGAAAGCATGATAACAATGAGGTATGACATCAGAGGGCTAGGTCATGATATCATAAAAGGCTATACTACAATAAGGTAAAGGGCTAGACCAGACTAGATCAGAATACATGGCATAGAATCATAATAAAATAGAAGAAGATAAAATGAGGTAAAGAAGGTAAGATAAGATGAAAGAAGTGAAAGGGGCTAAAAAGATCTCAATAGGAAATAATACTTAGTTTAGGGTAAAAATAAAAAATAATCCTTAGCTAAGTAGTGCCAGTGCATAACAAGTGTTACTGATCCTTAATGGTACCTCTGTATGCACCAATCTTAAGACTAAAAGCTAAAGTGCTACCTTTGAACATAGAAATAGCAAAACTAGGCAAAATAAGAAAAAAGACTTGAATTTGAAAAAGCTAGAAAGACTCAAGTATGCAAGACTGGGAAGTTCCAGCTTGTATGTTCTGTTTATATATGCTATAGAATGGTGCACTGTCACATCCCATGCCAACAGGTTAACTCTGCTACATTTCTGGTGCAACTCTGGTTGCTTTCATGCTTTAAGCTGCATGTTTCCTAGTTCCCTTTACCTCTGTCTTTTTCTATCTAATGATTGATTACAACTTTACCTATGCTAACTCCATACTATTCCAATACAACTCTGTAGTTCCTCCAACCTCACTTTCTGTTCCTGTTTTTTTGTGCTGCACTTCTCCCTGTCATTTTTTAGTTTCAGTTTGACATTATTTGACATTGTCTCCTCTGATATCTCCATTCATATCCAGGATGCATTGGCATCTGCCTTGCTTATGAGACAACTCCTTTCATATCTCCATTCCCTCCTTAGATAATCTGCCTTCCTGAGGTATAAGTACTGTAGCTCTGTATCTTGTACTTTAGTTTGAATATTGACCATAACACAATGTTATAATCCCCTCAAACCCCTCCTGCCTTACAACTTGATGTTATACTCTACCCTAAGTCCCTTAACTTACTTCACAACTTGACATTATATCTCTTGTTGGGAAAAGGCCCTACAGTCTATCCCAGACCTCCAATAGTTTCTGACCCCTCTGTAAATCAGGGCACTCAGTACTAGTATAAGGGTGCACCACATAAGGTGAAGCCAAGCCCTATCCACTTCAGAGTATGTTGCAACATTTATAACAGTATATTCAAACTCCCGCTTGTGCTAGTACTGCTATTATATCTATCTGTGTAACCAGAGCTCACTCTTGTGCTGTCCTAGATCAGTTCAAGAGTTTCTCTGCTTACTGCACACCAGGCTTGGCCTCACAGGCTCCTGCTTCCTCCCACTTGTCCACACCTAGTGCTTTAGTTGATGAAGTTCCTGATGGTTCCAAGGTTCCTCAACCTCCCCACACTCCTGACAACCATGGTGCCCAGCCAGGAGTACCAGATAAATCCAGAGATGATTCCTCTAATGGGTATTCTGATATTCTGGAGAATGACCCAGAACCTTTTCCAGACCCAGAACCTATTTCCATTTACCATAACACTATCACTGATCTCACTAGTGCCATTTGTGGATTAGCTTGCTCTTCCTGTTATACCCCTGAAACACTGCAGCATACCAAAGTACAGAAACCAGACCAGTTTAACAAAACTGATTCCTGGAAGCTCCACATTTTTCTGGTGCAATGTGAATTAAATTTCCAGGATTGTCCCAAAGCCTTTGCCAATGACTGAGCCAAGGTCACTTATGCTCAGTCCTACCTTAAGGGCATGGCATTGGAATGGT
>JBBPKN010000818.1:0-27551 GCA_038089275.1 Pulveroboletus cf. rosaemariae | reverse complement strand
GACCGCCCGACCGAAGCAAGAAAGAAAAGAAGGAAAGGGGGAGGGGGGGGGGGGAAGAAGGCAGCAGTATACAGTAAAAAAAAAAAAGAAAAAAAAAGAGTCAAGCACCCCAAGATACCCGACCCCGGGAGAGACGGACGAAAACACAAGAAATACACTTCTTTTTTTTGGGGGAGTCTTCTTTCACGCCTACCGGTCGTGTGATCACCACCACTGTCATCCCCTGAGCTTGCTGCTGGAGAACCCCTCGCCCTCGGCACTATCCCCTATGCCCTCGCCGCCCTCGCCGTCCCCTTCCTCGCCATCCCCTTCTCCAACCTCGACGATCCCATGTGCGCCTGGCTTGTCTCTCTCGTCCACCCGTTGCATCTCGTCGCGCATGACCGCCACGGCGTGGTCCACCTTGGCAGCGACGCGATCGATGCCCGCTTCGGCGAGCGACACGTGCACGCGGTGTTTGGCGAGGTGTGCTGACCGCTTCGGGGGTCGTTTGAGACGACGGCGAGCGACCATGACAGGGACGGAACACCGCTGTATGTCGAGACGCGTATCCAGATGTCACGTGCACGCCGGGGTCAAGACCGTCATCGAAAAGACAGTCGCAACGACGCGTGAATTGAACAAGGAAAAGTCAAGACAAGGGACGCCGGGACGAAAGAAGAGAAAGTAGACGTCAACGATGAGCGTTGGGAAAGAAAAGGAGGGATAATACCTGGATGAGATAGTGCGATGTCGAGCCGAGGAGGATACTGTGGGGAGGTGTAGCGTTACACGATGGTGAATGCGTGAGCAGTACATGATTAAGACGTACCCCTTGAGGTGGCTCACGCCGCGCGAGCCGACAATCAACATGGTCGGCCTGTTGTGATCGACGATGTCGAGGAGCATATGTCGGGCATTCTTTGCATGCCAAGCTTGACACGAGACGCTCACGTGTAATCTAGTCCGCTGAAGGAGTGATGTCACTTGACGCTGGAGGATATAGGCGAGACCTTGACGCTGCGAGACGGATGTGAAACACGACTGGAAGTCAGGAGCGAGGTCAACACACCTCCTGTTGACAACGCAATTTCGTAGCTCGGTCTGCTGGATTCGGAGTAAGTGGGTCAACTGGCAGCGATCATGAGACCCTAATCAACATCATATTTCACCGCCCCACCTTTGTTTTCGTTCTCCACGACGGTAACAATAAGCCTGCAGGAATAAATGGGATACATAATCAAATGTGAATGAGTTCGAGACACGCACAGTTCGTCACCATCACGAAGCACCGTTCCAATACCCCATTCAACGGCATATCTGCTTTCATCACTGAGATCACTTGCAACAACGTATCTCCTCTTTCTTCTTTCAGAGGTCTCGGGGTGGCCTTGTGTGACCGTGATTGTGCACCGGTCACGTTGGAACACGGGTCTCGAGATGTTGTGCGGGAGCAGCTCGTGATGCTTTGACTTCCTTCTCTTTGACGCACCACGTTTCCCTCGGACGGGACCAAAACTTGATCGGGGGAAGTATGGCTCGAGCGGTACGACAACGTTTACCCCTTCACCCAAGGGATCGGGGTCCATTGTGGTATCCACCTCGCCATCACCATCCACCTCGCAGATACCGGTCATGAGGGCAATTTGCGCATTCTGCTCTGTGTTGCGTTCCGTGACGAAGTCGAACATGCCATCTTCATCGCTCCAGTCGTCCTCCTCGTCCTCGGTGTCGTCGCACGCCAGTTCTGAACCCGAATCCCCATCGTCTGTAAAGGCATTCTGAGGACGGATGGCGGACGAACGTCGAGAAGTAATTGATTCGCTGTCCGACTCCTCGAGCGGGAGCGGTGTCGGCGAATGGTCGCGATCACGAGAACGAAAGCGACGAAGACTAAACGGCGACTGTGAACGTGCACGAAGAGACTCCTTCGAAGCTACGGATATAGTATCCTTGTCTCTATCTTTGTCCCTGGACGTAGTGGAAAACCCAAACGAAGAAGAGCGTGGCCTGATGTTCGAGGAACTACGTCCGCGGGGTTCTTTTCCTTTCTCGTCATTGTGTGCGTTCGAACGAGAGCGGGAAAAGGTGAGACCACCAATCATAGAATTGAGCGCCATCTTTCCAAAGGAACCGGTCGTACGAGCGGTCACCTCTGAACGTGTTGGCACAGGGGGTTGTATGGAACCACCGTTGGAGGCGGAGGGGGCTGGGTAAACCTGCTGGACACCATAAGATAACGAAGTGCGTGGCGAGGACTGAAAGGAGAAGAAGTGAGAGAAAGAGGACGTAGAGATCCATCCGTGTGCGTTCCGCCTCGAGGAGGCGCGAGCATCAGGCTCTGAGTGGCATGTACCAGAGTGCGAGTGGCACAAGAGGTCCTTGGAATCTTCCCTTGGGGAAGGTAGCATAGGATCTCGCACAACTTGGGCAAGGTCCCTACTTGAGTACTTCCGATGCCCAGGCCACAACAAACTGGCTCGACGGGGACGGGGAAGAGATGGGGTGGTGTCAGGAGACTCGGACATGATGGAAGAAAGCGAGAAGGGGTCTGAGTGGCGAGGATAGCAAGACGGTTCTAAAACAAGTGATTACCTGAGCGTTAGGAGACGTGCGGAGAACGGCTGGGTCGGCCAAGGATATCTAAAAAAGGGGAGAAGAAATACATGAGGAAATATCTAATCTCGAGCGCAAGTCACAAAGGAGTGTCGTCCGAGTCTCGGCGAATCTGGTGCAAGACTCACGTTTACATCCTTGATGCCCCCCATTGTCTCGATCCTAGAAGGAAAGACATAAGGAGAGCGTCACTTCCGGGCGGAAGGATACGCACAATTCGGGCAGAGAGCTCTGTCGTCGGTGGAGGCGTCTCTTCATGGCGTGGTCACAAGGGTGACAGCCACCAGCCACGGCCACATTAGGAAATGCCGGCGCTACCGGGTCTCACATCGAAGCAACCCACGTCCGCTCGTTCCACAACTCACCGCCGCATGTGCCCAGCACTTTGCCATCGGGAGATATCGCTACGCGAGGCTCGAGTCATTCAGCAGTGTGTCGTCGATTCACCTTGGCACGCACACAGGTCCGCCTTGGCCAGCCAAGGCAGTGGCGCCCTGGCTGGGAGCAAGCAACGCCAAGGCTATGTATGCTGTGACTGCCGGAGTCTTCCTCTGCCACCAAGCGGCTACAGCTCCTTGCGCGATTATCAGCGTCGTCGCCGCTAGGTGCTTGTGCTTCTTGCTACCCACTCGCAGGATGGAAGACAGTTGACCTGTCTGTGTTTCCAACGGAGACGTTCGGTCAGAAAAGCAACCTGAACCTGGGAGGACACCACTTACGTAGAGATTGAAATACACTCTAACGGCACCTTTAGGACCAGTCGCTTGAGAGCTCCCACACTGCTATCCACCTATTCAATACGGGTTGCCTTCAAGTGAGTATACCCAGCGAGCTGCATGCCTCGTTGGTTGTCCATGGCGAGAAATTTGGTGTCGAGGTTTCTCGACATGCTATCAATGGCAAAGTAAACTTCAAGGCTCTAAATGGAACGGCCTGCCCAAGGTACCCGGGCGGTGTGAGTATCGTAACATGACGTTGACTTTTCAGGACTCAATTTCACTACTTATCTCACCTCCGGAGATTCCATAAACAACACTGGTTCGATCCGAGAGGTGCGTGTCCCAAGATATGATATGCCATCTGCATTCCACTGACACCTACCGCGAACTCGGCAAGTGAGATATGGGAAACAAGCGTCAAATGGCAAGTGCGAGGATTCTGTTGGACTAACTGGGTAGTACTCGCTTGAATGTCGGTCATCGGACTTGATATCAAACGAACCATGACTAGACCGTTTGTCGATCGCGTTGCCGTCGTTCCCCTCAACAACTTTTTTTCCATCTACGTACGTTGTGTACGAGATCCAGGACGAGCGGTCGACTTGCCTATATGACTGTTCTGATCCCTACGATTCAGATGCAGGCAGGCACACCGGCAAGCCACTGGGATAGGGTGAGTGATTCAAGAATCAACGTTTCCCCAACGGCTCACATCAAAGGACGCCCGAACCAATCATAGCGGCAGGTTCGATAGAATGTTCCGAGCAGTGCACATGCACCGACAGCCAATCCAAGGACCCTGTATCAAATGTCGTAATCTGCCCTTTTTTCTTCTCCAAGTCGAAATGTTGTGCCGGAAGGACAGACAGGTAAAGGCAATGAGCCTGACAGGTTCACTCCGCGGCGTTGTTTCAGTACATGCTAATTACCCCACCAGGACCTACGCAGTGTAGCTCAGGGTTTGGAAGAGCTATTGAACCGGCGCCCATTCGCTGACGTGAACTTGAAGATCACATACTTAGTATCGAGGACGATGTTACAGAGTTCGGGTACCACGGCATGGCCTGCCGATGAGCGGGCGTGGATCGGGCCTCTCAACGCGTCACCCTCCGAAGCTGCCCTGGAAAGTTTGTTGGTAACTACGCGAGGGAACGCACACACGAGGGCCCGTACCCTGGATAAAAGTATTCACGCACGTGCACCCATTGGCACGGTATATCCTAGTCAGACGTTGTCTCAACGGACCTTTACTTGTGCCACATGCGATCGTCGCCAACTCGAGGTTCTGGCAGGTATTCAAAACGCCTCTGCGAGCCCTATGATCCGGCACAATCCGGTTGCAGGATGAATGGTCAATGGTGTGGTGGAAAATTGAATGGCAAAGGGGACAAGTGAACGGGACGACAATTCATTGGGCGTTGATAGATAAGTAAAAAATTTTTTGAGGATGAATCCTAAATCCCAAGAGTCAGGCCCTCTGACCATGCTACACATTTCATGGTAGAGCGACGGTGGACAATGCTGATCGGTGAGTGCTGCCACACTCATTCCCGACAGTCCCACAGTGATCAAGGTCCACTCTGCGCTCAACCCCCTCTGCAAAGCGGAACTTTTTTTCTCCCGGCTCCGTCTGTTTGCGGGATTTTAAAAAGGTTGTCACTTCCTGATATGGATATACGCCGTCGCGAGCCAGAATATGGCTAAACCAAGAGTAGATTGAATTAGGTTAGTTGTCTGATAAAACCCCACCTGCGACACTCGCACCATGTCATCTGTGCCCACTAATACTTACCCAAACAACGATAATGAGCTCTGCTTCGTTCTCCCCCGCCCCTTCCTCCACAGAACTCGAGAACTTGGGTGCTCTCTTTATCGGTTTTGTCGCCGCGGCCACACTCTATGGCCTCACCTTCTTTCGTACGCTCTCGCGCAGCACATCCTTTTTCAGTGGCTGAATAAAATTTCTACCGGCAGAAACCTACATATATCACTCGCGATATCCGAAAGACCACCAGTGGATAAGATATCTCGTATGTTTTCACTCTTTCTTTCTGACTCACTCAACCTTATTTCTTCAGGTTGCAGGGCTCTGGTGAGAATGCTCACCATCACGTCTTTTTTTTTTAATTTCTCACTCGCCCTAGCATTCTGGATACGGCAACATCAGCCCTAGGTATGTCCCCAGCGCGTCGTCCAAACGGTTGTCTCACTCCAGTCACGCAGTCTCTGAAATGTACGCTCCTCTCGTACTCCATCATCCCAGTCTCACGCTTGCCAGACTATACTATTATCTGATTACCCTATTTGATGTTGATCTAAGCATCTTACACGCGTCTACGTAAGTATGTAGACACCTCGTCTCCCATGCAGCATGTTCACACATTCCCTTAGTACTTTCTGTGTGAGCATGGGCATTTTTATCATATATCGAGATTTAATTCCGTGCAATCCATCCCAAAAGGTTCACCACTTGTTGTCGGTGCGTAATTCTAGTTCTCAAACCACCCCATTGGCTAACCTGTCAGTGGTCTAGGTCCTTGGCACGTTCACTTCACATCTGTGAGTGACCTGGTCGTTTATCCGATCTGTCCACAAGTTGATTTGTCTGATTGCAGTTTCTTTGCATATCGTGTGTTTCAAGGCGAGTTTGACAGCCTTGTGAAGCACGCATTTGGGCCAAGTACTGACCAGTCCCCTCTAGTCACTGGAAAGTCCAGGGTGGTGACATTGTTATTAGTACGCCTCGTGTAGGTCCATACCCGTCGATCTTCTGACTTGATGCACAAAGGTACTGCTGTCGTTCATCGCGCTCGGTATGTCATCATCTTGGTTTGTTGCGTTTAACCTCGCTTGACGTGAGAGGACACCAAAAGTATTTGGGTTGAGTAAGTTCCTGAAATAACACCCACGACCCCCACAATGTGCTGATCTATTCATTGCACGGTTTGCTCCCTTCGACATAGCTTCTACAGTGCAAATGTCGGTGATCAGGCATCACCTCGCATTGTATACACTACTGACACAAGGTGATGTTGGTAGGTTTGCACAACGAAGACTCTCGGAATTCGGTTCTCTGAAGATGGAGGTTCGTGTACTTTCTCAGGCTGCCACCTTTGAAGGCCTAGGCGATTGATCCCCACATTGACACTACTACTGCAGATGACTGTTGCAATAAGTCTAGTTGCAGGAGTAATCACGGACACGATCGTGTTTACGACAATGTGTCATTCGCTGCGACAAGCGCGGTATCCAGAGTTGGTCGCGTGAGTCTTCTATACGCTAATAATGTTACTTTTTTAGTTGGACAGGTCATCTAACTCGGTTTGTCTTATAGACCCAAGGGGTTTCTGCAGACTGTTGTCACAATGCTCGTTGGTCGTGGGCTGGCATTCACGTGCGTGTCCTTGTGACCTTGACACAGAAGACACTCACAGGGAGATTGCTATTCAACAAGGACCATCCAAGTAGCGTACCTTTGTGTCGTAAGTGCTCGTCCTGCTATCTATAGGGTGGTTCTGAGAGCCTCCCAGTTCATAGCGGCCCCATCGCGGCCGTTTTGGATACCCCTCGAAATGGTTGCAAGCAAGTGTAGGTAACTTCATCACCATCAGACACACGCTGACGACTGCTCCAGTCTATATCAATACCTTACTTGCACAGTACGTTCTTGGTATTCTTTTGCTCCTCCGAAAGCTGACGTGGGCGGATGTAGTCTCAACTCGCGCGAAGTAAAGCATGGTCGGGGTCTCAACGAAGAAGACTCCCTCACCGATCGCAAAGCTCCCACTAATGCGCAACTGTCCAATTCAATGCGAATCAACGTCACTGGTGCCAAAGGCGTACGTTCACTCGCTCCGTACGTGCTTCATGCACGTTGACCGACGTATGCGTGCATGCGATAGATGACCCAATCCGTCAACTTGACCACCCGACCTAACGATATCGAGGGTGAGAGGTCGGGGGCAGAGTCAAGGAAGACATGCCAAGACGAACAAGGGGTCCGTCCTCTTTCACTCGCGTTTTGCTGACGCACACCCTTTCTCACCGTCGTTCAGAACGAGTACACACAGGTGTCTACGGCGTCGACGCAGTCGCAGGTCAGTCCCGCTCGTTTCCTTGCCGGATGAGCGGACGTGGACAGCTGACGCCCTGTCGTGACTGGATGCGCGTCCCACGCACAGCCGGACAAGGAGACGAACAAGGAAGGCTTGTCGGAGTCGTGCGGCTGAGCGTATGTAGGAGCGTGCATGCGCGCCTCGGCAGGTCGTCACCGACACCCACCCGTCCGCATGGCGATCGCCCGGCGTCGAAACGTCTGATCGTGTCCCTCCGGCCGGGGCACCCACGCCCCCATCGACACACCCGCGCGTCGCACGTGCGGACGGGTAGGGACGGTCCCTGCGCAAAGGTGTTTGATTGTGCCGGGGTGCGGTCGGGCCTTTGAGTCGCGCGGTTTTTTTTTTCTCTGGAAGGGGGCCAGGGAGGGGCATACAAGAAATAATAAATAAGGATAAAATAAAATGTAAATGGAGATGGGCAAAAGGGGGGTGGCGCAGGTCCATCAGTAGCAGAAAAAAAAAAAAAACTTTATGTCGTCACAGGTAAAGTAGGGAAGTTGACCCTTGGGAGTAGCGGCGTTGCTTTGCTTTCTGGTGGTAACGGGGCAGGCGCCGCAGTGAAAGAACTTTTTCTTTCCGTTTCTTATTTTGTCACTATTTCACATCTTCACGCCCCTGGTAGTATCTATTCCCTCCTGTAACCCTTTAGAATTGTCATCAGTGCTCCCTTCGAGTGCTCGCGAGTAAAGTCGTGATACACAGGGGGACGATGACGACAGGACAGCTCAGGGAAAGTGTGGTATCACGTCCCTGCCAGCTCGCAAGAGTTACTACAAACGGTCGATTTACGATACGACCAAGACGTCAAAGACGAGTGAAGCAGGTATGCATGCATGTAATAAAACGTATGAAGATATATCTTTTGTGTTCTCAAAGAGTTCCGGTTGCAACACCTCCTAAAAAGAATGCACGTTCTTCCCTCTCCCTACCTATGCGAGACTATTCTCCACCTTGAACCACTACACAATCGTCAGCGTGAACAGCCGAGACATACGCACACGGAACGTACCTCGACCATTCGTCGTACACCCTCCTCGAGGCCCACCTCCGGCTCGTACCCAAGCACCCGGCGTGCTTTTTCAATGTTGTGATATCGCGTCGCACAACTATATGCCACCCGGAACCGCGTAAACGCTGCATCCTTCCCGATCAACGAGGCCCACGTCTCCGCCAAATACCCCAACACCATCCCAAACGACTTCGGAATTACCCATGGCGTCCTTGCCGCTCTCTTCCGCCCCCCCTCCGTCGTTGGATCGAGCGCCAACCAGATGAAGCGCATAAAGTCCCAAAAGTACACCGGCTCCCCATTCGTAATGAAAAAGACTTGGCCAGCGACCTGAAGGGGGTTGCTTGGAGCGACGTCCAGAGCATTCGCTGAGAACTGATCGAAGCGGTTCCGGACAATGACATGCGTCGGTTTCAGAGGGTCACTTGGTGCATTAAAGGCAGCTTCAATGGCGGCGGCATTAGAGGGGAGAGTAATGAAAGGACCCAAGGGACGCGCATTGCAGGTAGGGACCCGTCGAAGGCCGGTCGTAGTGGATATGGGTGGCAGTGCTTTGTGGAGGGACGAACGGAAGCCCGAGTCGACGAGCGTGGTGTCCGAAGAGGTAGAGTCGCTCGAAGCACTATCTGACTGAACCGGATCGACAAGTTTGTCAGCTGCGAGGAGGTGCGCTTGGGCGAGGTTCCCGACATAGGTATAGTCAAAGAGGTTATTGTTAGGCCCGACCTGGAAATGCGTCTGGCCGCGCTGGTAGACCTGATAGAGACCCGCCATCACCTGACGATCTCCAGGACTGCAAATGCGCGAGGCGTTTTCGGTATGAGTGACCCATGGGTGATGGGGAAAGAGCAAAACAAATACTTGCCCGAAAATGCCGGCAGGTCGCAGTGCGACGGTCAGAAGGCCACCCTTACCATTGGCTTCGAGGATAAGCGCTTCGCCTTTGGCCTTGGAATCATTGTAAGCATCGAACGGTTTTTCTGGGTAGGGCGCGCGTTCATCGAGGTTGACGACGTCCTTCCCGTCGAACACGACGCCCGCCGAACTCGTATAAACCAATTTCCGGACGCCAGCAGCGACAGCCGCATTGATCACTGCCCGGGTGCCGTCGACGTTGACTTTATAGTAGATAGAAGGGTCTTTGGCACCATGCTGGGGCGAAGCGGTGTGTATAATGCACGTCGTGCCAGACTGCATGGAGTACGTTCTCGTCATTCATGTTCTCATCAAAATAAAGAAAGAAAAAAAGGAACAAGGGAGACAGGAGCAAAAAAAAAAACTTGCCTTGGAAATGGCGTCGAGGACGCTCTGTTTGCTGGTGATGTTGCCCGAATAAAACGGTACGTCGTGGTGTCTCTGGACGACGTCAAGGACGGAGACGACGTCGCCACGAGCGACGAGCTGCTCGACGATGTGTCTGCCGACGAAACCGCTCCCACCAATGACCAGGTAGACGTCCTTGCGCTGTGCGACCGACATGTTGTTCCCACAAACCGTTCGGTCTCACCACTTTTCATTTTTGTCATTCTATTTTTTTTCTGGAGCACGTGGGAGGAGTCGAACGATTTGATATATATGGTTAATTGACCCCTGTTGTGTTCCTCGGTCCGGCACTACCGCGAGCGAAACGTCTGAATCGCAGCCAACGTCTTCATTACAACAAATGTGATATGAGCTGATCATTGTGAGTCAAGGAGACGCATGCAGTTGCACAATGAACCCCTCGACCCAGAAGCGCGTGCGCAGCCGCTCAGGTCTGTGACCGTCGAGATCCTGTCTATTTGGCAGTGCACATGGTGCGGTGTCGCGTTCGACCGTTGGTGCTAGGCATTTGCTACCCTAGACCTTACGTCCCTCGTACTCGGGACCAGTTGTCGTCTGAAAAAACTCTAAACTTCCTTGCCACGCTGTTCTTCCCCTTTCTAGCGACCATCTTGCATGTAAAGCCCCAGCGCACGACCCAGTCTCGCCGCCCGATTGGTCACTCCGTCAGTTGCCTATCTCATGTAGGAGACGTTTCCCAAGAGTTCTGTGTCTCACCCCGTCCGGTCAGGAACATCCCCTGACCGAATGGTCCACGGTGAAAGACAGCATGCTATGCGGTGCACTGTTATCGTAACACAGAAAATGCATTATAACGTGATCGTGTTATTTAATCATACAGAGACGACAGGGAGACCCGCCCCGACCACGTATACAAGAATCTGTCCGAACACTCAGGCCCAGGGTTCACCAGGACCTTTTGTAGTGGTTACATGAAATAAACGACACACTTAGCCAGTTTTCGCTTTCAGATTTTTCCAATGCGTCGTGAACAGAACTCCCCCAATCCCAACCATCCCAATCTCTAGCCCCACGTAGTTTTCCATTCCAACAGCGACGCCCGATCCGCCCCAGATGGCTCCAGTGATTCGTCCAACGTAATTCGAGTACTGGATCGCCATGGAAGCGCGCCTGTTCCAGTCCGATGGGAGCTGCTTGCTGAGTAGGCTGAGCGTCACGGTCGTGGCAAGATTGAACCCGAGGGCGATGGGCCACCAGCACGCGAACAGCGTTCCATACATGACCTTGCTAGAGGCGAGAAGTGAGATAAAGATCAGAAGTCCGCAGAGGCCCAGGCCGGACCCGAAAGCAAGCAAGTGTCGGTCCTGAATGTGACGTGCGAACAGCATACTCGCAAGGAAGAACGGGAACGATGTGATTCCACCTAGTGCTATGAAGTTCCCCGCTGCAAAAGGGGACCAGTTGAGGATGGAAGTCGCAGCACCGAAGACGGGCAGGTTTGCCTCCCAAGACCCGAGGATGAAGAAGCATAGCATGGAAAACCAACACATGCATACAATGACGCCCCACTGCGACCGTGTGATACGAGTCAAATGGACGGCAATCGATTCCTCCAGGGATGGCGGTGAGCGCGTACTCTGAGCAGAAGACGGAGGCAGTGTGGAATCATCGATATGCTTGCCTTCTTCGATGGAAGGAGTAAGAGTCGCTGTCACGTTGGGCCAGAAGCTCATTTTCGTCGTGGGAGCGTCTTCGAAGTATCTGGCTATAACCAACCAGAAGACTGCGAAGCAAAAGGCCATGATCCAGGCAGGACTAGTATATCCGTTGAAGATTGTGCTTCGAAATCCGACCTTGTACAATAAGCCCCCGAGGAACGGACCGAGGGTCATTCCTAGAGCTTGTCCAATCACCAACCAGCTGCAAAGTGTCGTCCGACGGCGAATTCCGACAATCAAGGGATCGGTGCAGTACCGTTTGCAGTACATGAGACCCGTATATGAAATACCGGACAGGCATCGGCCGATGAGGATCAGGTACAGGAAATCGGTACGATATGCGATTGCATATGCGACATTTCCTAGAATACCCGCAAAGCATCCTATACACAATGCTGTGGCGTACCGCCCTATACATGGATCAACGTTAGTCCTGGATTTCGGCTACAGAGGGGGGATGGTGTCCACCTTTGTCATATCTTGTCATTGGAATGAGCACAATACCACTGAACAGCGATGGTATTCCGATAACAATACCAGAGAAAGTTGCATTTCCACCCAAGTATTCTGCATATTTGCTTGAAGAGGATATAAGGATGAAGTAGGAAAGCTTTCGTCGGGAAGTGTTACTCCACTGAACCACGTACCAACACGGCATGAATGCGTACCTGCAACAACATGTTATAGGTAACTATGATGACCAAGGAGGCCATCTTGGGGAGCATGAACTCTCCTCCACCGGGCTCATTGGAGCCACCAGGAGCGCTCTTCCTGAACAGACCTGGGCGCACAAGAAACCGTCGCAACATGCCTTGGTGCAGCGAGGACTGTAGAAAACAACACTCTGACCAGCCTGCTTATGAACGTCTTGACACATGTGGTCAAGAGCGTTGAAACTATCGACCTCGAAGAAGAGATGCAAGTACGCCGAGTCTTTCGGATCATGATCCCCAGTATTCTTCCAAACATCCACGACGAGCGGGAGAGATACCTTCTTTGGCTGTGGCTGTCAGAGTGCAAATGTTTCAGCCGACGCCACTGCCCACCAGGATCGTGAATAGGGTTGCGTAACGTCATTGCACCATATGGTGACCCATGGCGGCCAAAGGAGTCCTCGAGGTGACGGCGCTCGGAGATTTATCCTGTTTCAGGTCAAGTCAATGAATCGAGATTTTAGCTCGGTCAAGTATGTGATAACGGCTTTGGATCCTGAGGCTAGCACGGCGATGAGCGTGGTAACCAGACACACAGCCGTAGCACCAAGTGGCGAAGACGGAATAAAGTTGAACAACCGGACCTGGGTGATAATAACGGTAAATGTCCCGTTAAGCAGAGCCCAACGTACGGAGCATGGGAGTTGATGCCAGTAGTCGTAGGGCCATTTGGTGCCACCGTACGTGCATGGTCCAAGCACGGCCGATAGAGGTGTCTACCTTTGGTTCTTGGCCGTGTCACACAATGACAGAATGCTATGCATGTTCTTGGACAAGTAGGTCTGTGGGATCCTGAGTAGACACGTCCTGATTCCAGCCCAGAGACGTGTCCTGGATGACTTGGCGACTTACCTACTTCATGCGAACGTACCGCGGATGACGGACAGACTCCCTGGGTTTTGAACACTCACCAATCCCGGAAACTAGTCGAGACGAGATTAGGTCTTTGGTGAGCTTACCGAGTGTGCCGAGTAAATGTTTGAACTCCGCGGCGCTGACTTCTAAACATACATACCGTCGGCACGTTGCACGCTATCCCTGATTGCGAGGCAGACCACGGTAAAATCATCAATGATGTCGTTCTTCTCCTCCATCCTCCTTTGGTTCAGCAGGTGAGCATTTTGCACATCCAACACCTGATTATCGAGATGCGCTATGGGTTATACACCGACGGCCATGCGCACATAGTATCTTCTTTTCCAAATCGGCTGAGATTTCGGTGGTGGGATTACAGGTGCGTTCCTCGGGTATACAAAGATGTAGAAGCGAATATGAGCGTGTTATTAAATGCTTGCAGGCATCGGGGAAGACGTCGTTTGTAAACGTCATAGGGTCTGGACAGGTTGCGTCTATCGCTGTCACTCCGCCACCCTCGAAAAGTTGACTCCATTTCATGCGTGCATGATGATACGACAGTGGATGGAGGACGTCGTGCCCACTGTCGCCTTCAATTATCGCAAGGTTCGCAAGGGCGCGGTGACGCTCAAGATTTGGGACGTTGCTGGCCAACCCAAATTCCGTTCCATGTGGGAGAGGTATTGCAACGGTGTTGATGCAGTCGTGTACGTTTTCGTCCTTTTCTGATGCTGCGTATGGACATGAGGCAGGCCAAGCTCACCCGTCGGCAAAGGTTTGTCGTAGATTCTGCAGACGTGCGTATCTAGGTATAATGAAGACGACCGAAGCGGTAATTGGCTGATGCGAATTGTGAAACGTGCAGAAAGAGAAATTTCACACAGTTCGTTTCGAGCTTCACCAGCTACTCTCACAGCCCAGTCTCGCTGGCGTCCCACTGCTCGTCGTACGTACCCAACGTCCACCTCACTTGTCATGCTGAATTCCCTCAACTGTCGTGTACATCCGCTCTGATCGTACTAGCTTGGGAACAAAAATGACCTTCCGGACCATGCGACTGTAAAGGATCTCATCCGCGAGCTGTGAGCACGCTTTTTGGGCTGAGTTGGACCTTCTGCATTGGCTTATTCCCGCATAGCCAGCTAGATAAAATTCAGAATCGTCCTGTTTCAGTGAGTACTCGTAATCCTCCAGGGGTGATCGTTTGTTCAAATATTCCGTTTAGTGCTATTCTGTATGTGAACCCGTTTTGTTACGCTCGGATTGGGTGCCACTCACCATCGTTTATTAGTGCTCGATGCGGAGCCAACATAACTTGTGAGCTTCAATGCGATGCAGAGAATGAATGTGACTGATCCAACGTGTCCAGAGACATTGTACTTCGCTGGTTGACAGAGCGAGGTCACTAACATTAGCGAGGTGTGTCAGGATCGGCATCGTATGTACATGTAACCATTTGGATGTCCTGCGGCGATCGCATCACGTCCTACCAGATATTTTTTCCCGCTGTAGCAAATTATCCCATGGGTACAGGTAGAAAGACCTTGAAATCCGCAATAGTCATCTAGTTCTCTTCCATTCTATCCTCTTGCCCTTCTCTCCTAGCTTGCTCCTCGACGGCCCTCAAAAATGCAACAATCCCCGTGCCTGCGCTCTCTGGTAAGCCAAGACTCCTGACGAACCCCCCCAACGCGCCTGTCCTGAGTGCTCGGTCGAATTGAGCGACTGCCGCGCGAAACGGAGGCGAGTTTATCGTGCGCTGGAGATTTTCAGTGAGTTGGGTCGTTTGCTGAGGCGTCAGCGGCGCGTCGCCAGAAGGTAGCAGGTCTGGAGGGAGGTGAGGGAAAAGGGTAGGTAGGATTGCGGGATAGGACGTGAAAAGCGGGAGGAGATTGGAGGGTGTGAGGATGTCTGTCAGGGAGACGTCATCATCTGGGCGTGGTGAGTCAAGGAGAGAAGGGTAAACAGGTGAAGCAACGGACTTGGATTTGGGCCGGCCCTGGCCCCCACGGAGGTAACGAGCGCACGCAGATGCGCAAGCTGCTCGGGTGTTGTCCTCGGATAGAGTGAGGCAGGTGGGGTATTTGCAGATCTACAAGGGAGGTGAGATCGCATGAGCGGGTGAACAGAGAGTGTGCGCGACATACGTCGCTGCGGGTGTCTGCGATGTAGATGGACCCGGCGTCGACGTGGACGCCTGAGACTCGCCCGTCCTGGAGTCCCAGATGGGAATGATACTTGGATCTGCGAGCAATCTGTTGAGATTGTGTACGAACTCGTCATCCCGACGAGACGATGCATCCTGAAACGCCAGTCAGATCGCTCGTCGCCTCCATCATCACATGCGCATCGCTGAAAGTAGGCATCACCTGCATCCAGAACTAGACCCTCGTCAGATACGGTATCAGGTTGGGCAGAGGGGGACCAAGGGAATACGAACGCACAAAATGCTTCTGGTCCGAACTCTGGAACCGGAGGACATACGTTCTCCCACCTGAGGCCTGTGTCACCTTTTCAAAGCTCGCATCGCCAGGGAAGAGGATCAAGTCTTCTCTGATGTTCCCCGTCGCGCGTTCTTTCCACACGAAGCGTAAGAGACCATCGTCGCTGTTTGAGAGTACGACTGCGCCTTTGGTAGGGTCCGCGTCGACAAAGTTGGTTCCGGTGCGTCTGAAGGACCGTCCGGCTTTGAAAGCGAGAAGGGTTTGGGTGTCTGTGAGGGCGGTAGACATGGTCGATGTCCTGGTTTGTGGGCGATATTGCGTGGACGACAGGCAACGCGAGGCCGTGTAGGTGTGTGTCGGAGTTTCAAATGGCCTATTGTGGTAGGATACGACGCAATGGACGACAAATGCAAGTGTAGAGTACCGCCCTCTAGAGCGGGTGATACGAGGGAAACAGAGAGGGAAACACAGCATAACTTGGCACTAGGCGTGAAGTGATTGAGATGGAAGGCGAAATTCAGTTCTGACTTTACAGCGTGTTCACCTACATACTCTGACAAGTAACAGTTCCACTGGATGTCCGATGGAGAAGACGAGACACGGTCAAACGAAGGACGATCCGAAACCAAGTATCACTTTCGTCTGCCCTCGTCGATTCTGGTCATTGAAAGGACAACCTGTAATTTACCCTTACCGGCACTAGAAACCGGTGAGTGTACGTGAGCAGATGAACCTTGCTTGCATGCAATTCGTCAAGGTTTGGATAATTCACGCATCACCGAGACGTACACAAGGTTCACCACGTAAGAGCATAAGGATGCCACGAGCAAAGTCTATTCTGTTCACTTTATTACCCAACGCACAGTAAGCTGAATAATCGAAGGGGGGAAAGAAAATGGCTTGCCTGCAGGCACGGGGACAATCTTGGCTGCTAAAATGAAAACGAAGTCCAGCGTCAAAATAAAACCGAACCTCGATATGGCAAAGACAGTAGCGAAGATAGCAGAAAGTATCTGGGGAAGGGTGAAGCGAAACCTAGGTTTTCACCTCAACATCATCTGAAGAATGGGTGTTGTCGAACGTGGGCTTGTTTGGTCGAAAGCTAGATGGACGGGAGAAGTGTAAGTTGCCACGATCGAGGTCGTGTAAGAGAGTGAGAGAGAATACGCTGAGAGGCGGAGCACGCGTTGCAAGGCAGACTGAACTCCTCAGGGGTCATATGTTCGTTGCCAACTAACCTTTTCAGAAGTCGCTGATGCCCCGTCCGAAGCAAGTCAACATCACACCCTGAACGAGAGATGGGACACGTTCAGAGTGTACTCACAAGTTGATGAAGGTAGCCGCAATTTTAGTTCGGCACTTGCACGTTCTCCTCCATTCTTGAGTCTCACTCGACCCAAAATCCGATCGCAGTCTAACCGCTGTGCTCCGCCCTTTCTTTGCTGCGTAGACATGAGTAGGGATGTTTAAGAAATCTTCCGCGCCACTCCCCATCACAAGCAAGTCAGTCGAAGGAAATCCGTATTACTTACAAAAAGTTTATGGCGAATGTGAGTACCAGCGAGCAAGTGAATTACATACGCTAACGTCAGAACGTAGCCACTTGAGATTTTCGTAGACGATGAGACAAAACTGACGCTGCACGGTTTGCAACAACACTACGTCAAGCTTGAGGAGAATGCCAAGGACAGGAAGCCGAATGACTTGCTCGATACTCTGGAGTTCAACCAGGTCGATATTTCAGGGGCATCATATTCATATTCTGCACTTAACCCTTGTCAGGTCGTTATCTTTGTCAAGTCTGTTGCTCGAGCAATTGAACTGGACAAACTGCTTGTTTCATGCAACTTCCCTAGTATCAGCATCCACTCTGCTCTTGCGCAAGAAGAGAAGTACGTTTTTTGAGGGTTTTTTTGACAACTCTGTTGACATCGTGAAAAGGATTAAACGCTACACTGCCTTCAAGGCATTTGAAAAGCGAGTACTAGTAGTCACTGATATCTTTGGTCGTGGTATCGATGTTGAACGAGTCAACATGGTCATCAATTATGACTGCCCACCTGACGCGGACAGCTACCTCCACCGTGTCGGCCGTGCTGGACGATTTGGGAATAAGAGTCTGGCTATCACATTCGTGTCGAGCGACAATGATCAGCAAGTGATGGCCGCCATCCAATCTCGGTTTGAAGTTGCAGTGCCCGAGCTCCCAGATCACATCGACCCTGCTAGCTACAGTGGGCCGTTCTACCCCATGTACGACTCGTCATACTGATTCCCACTTGACAGTGACATCGTAATTGGTCTCATGCTGTCGCTATATGCCCTTCTGTTTTCTACTCACTGTAACGATGTACTTGGTAGAGTCGTTGGTCGCGGATCTTGCACATTTGAATGACGCCCATCTACACGATTGTTGAACTTGAACTTTTAAGCGAGCGTCAGTGGATTCGAACCACAGTTTCTTGCCTACGGAGGTTAGGAACTAGACACTCGTGGTCGTTCTCTGTGGACGACGTTCTTGTTCAGCAGCCTATACTTAAACCGTAGAGATTTTTATGGAAACTAGAACTGACTTTGACATGGCAAGGATGCTTTTGAAGTCGTGACGCTGCTGCGACGGACAACGGTATCTAGCTAGTCCCAAGTATCGTTAACTGCCTCGTCCTGATCGACGAGACGTCTAGAGTACAGAGGGAAGAGGCAACATGTCTCTGAGCGGGGATGATGACAGGTCCGATTGACCCAGTGTCCCCACCGAAATTTTAGACAGTCAGGACGATCACCGCGAAACCGAAACCGAAACTGAAACTGAAACCGACAAGTTGCAACAACATCCAATGACCGCGAGACGTGTTTAATGTCGGTTTGGAAGACGGCAGCGTCTGATACGTCCCTTTGTAAGGCTCACATTTGCTGAGATGGAACGCGCGTTTCGTGTCCGTGCAAGTGACTTTCGCAGTTTCCCTTGGAAGAGACTGCTCCACGCTAGGCTATAACGTCGTCTTCGGACAAATGCTTTGGACAACCCGCGAGCCCAACTCACGTACTCATGTCGTGGAGTCACTTCGATCGGCCTCACAGGTGCATCGACTGCCTACTATGATGGTTGAATACTATGGTCACCATTCGCTCTGCAACGTTTCCCGGTACCTATGACCCCCCTTTTTTCGCTGCTACATCGGAAACTCGGCTGGGGTTGGTAATGCTTCTCCGAATGGTGCACTGCGTCTTGAATTCCTCGTTCAATTGTTGAAGACAATCGAAATGATCACCAAGTGACGGGGTGACCAGCACCTGGTTTGCGTTGTCCCGCGGCCATGGAGACGCGTCCAAAAAAAAAAACTATGTAATCCACTCGTGAAAAAGATATGGGAATAGATTACATTCAAAACCAATATGCTTTGTCAGTGCCGTACTGCTACAACTATTGATGTAGTGGTGATCATGGGCGAGAAGCGAAAGCAAAGAGTTTGATCCAAGGAGTGGGGGCGTTGTCAACGCGTCGTGGCAAAAGGGGTAAATCCACCGAGGCACGGGGGGACCGAGCGGTATGCATGCAGAGGTCACGAAGACTCCCCTGATGCGTTCGTCGTCGATCCCTTCCAATACTTCCGAACCTTGGCCGCGGTATAGCGTGCACTCTTCATCAATCCTGTACTCACAATACCCTTGAGCGACTGTACAGTAGCCGGGTATCGCACGATGTCGGTCAATTCTATGCCGCAGTATCCCCATCTCGTCAACATGTGGCAGAATGACATTACACCACGAAACGTACCTGAGTGCAATGTCGACGGCAACGTCGTGTCGCTGGCGACACGCAGCCAATAAGCGGATTCATCAGCCTCTCTTGGAGGCCCGCGCCCTTGGGCACGTGAGTGCACTCGCGTCAACAACCCCTCGGGCAACTTTCTCAAATGCGCAGCGCGTGCATGCGCGCTCGTATCCTGTTCAATCATTTGCGAGTCCACACGCCAACGTACCCCGGGTAGCCCTTGCGCAAGTCGCCAATAGAGCTCATGAAACTGCGCCTCCTGTCTCTTGATCATGTTCGCTACCTTGTTCCGGTTCTCGGTGGGGAGCATCATTCGGGGGTCTCCCGAGTAGCTGATACTGGCAATCGCGGTGAACAGGTCACGTTGCGTGAACTGAGCGGGCATCGTCAAGAGGGCAGTGCGAAGTGCAGAGGTCAAGTTGACTTGCTGCGTCAACCGAACACGTGCGTCGTCTCTGATGATCCGAATGGGTTTATGCATCCGCCCGGCAAGATAAAGCGTTCGCCAGTTCAGTAGGTCAGCACATAGCGTATCGACCGTCGTCACGCCATACTTGATCATCTAGCGTTGTACGTTCGTCAGTCGTTCGCATCTGTCGACGAAACCAAATAGGCACGTGCCCTCACTCACCACCCCGTGCATGGGCACATACGTATTGAACCACAGTCCTGGCCCAAACGCCTGCATGCTGGACACGAAACTTGACCCAAACGCACGTGCGTGTAGCGGATAGTGACCAGGGTGTTGATGCATATTGATCGAGTGCCAATGATCTGGATGTGTCACCGCAAACACGAAATCCAGCATGGGACCGTCTGTCCTCCTTGATTTTCCGTCCGGGGGGTTATCGTACCCGGCTTGCTCGAAGACACCCGAGCCATATGCGAATGCATAGCGAATGGGGGCTTCGAAGGAGCCCACGATGTCTTCCAGAAGTGCTCGGGTCGAGTTTGGGACAGGAAGTAGCTGGTTCCGTCCAAATGCGGGCGGAAGAACCGGCAGAACACGGCGCTGGGTTCTAGCAACGGGGCGGGGACGGGGATAGAGACGGGGGGGACGAATCTTGGCACCGTCTGCGATGGGTGGCGGTGGTGGGACATTCGGTGTGTGAGGGACTGAGTCAGTGGTGAGGGAACGTACGAGGGGGGGAATGCGACGGAAAGATGAGCAAGTGCTCGAGAACATCACGCCGAATGACGAGCAGACCGGGTCCAGCAACGTCAGCAGTAGCAATGTCGAGCGCCAGAGAACGGCATATGCACACAGCGCCACACACGTGATCAAAAATGCATGTCAGATATACATAGGCAGTGTAAAGTCGTACGAACATTTTTAAGCTATTGAAGAGACCCAGCCCAGCAAGGGTTCTACACTTCCTCTGCGGCAAAAATCCACGGGACAGAGGCAGCAAAAAAAAGATATACAGAAGAGATAGCCATAGTATATATATTCACCCGAAGGATATGTGCTTTGCCACCCAGAAATCGCATGAAGTATAAAAATGTTTAAAGGATCGGAATCGCACCTTGAGGGATCCATGACAGACAGACGGTCCGACCTTTTAGCAGACAAGGCATAGATAAGAAGGAAAAAGGTATAGTACGTTCTTGTTTGTGTCGTTCAGGATTGGTCAACGCGCTGATGCGTTTGCCCAGGGACTCTTCGGCTTCACAGCGTCCGCCGCTTGCTTCTGCACGCGCAGTAATGCGCTCTTATTCACTCGAGGTGTAATCGTGGGAACTTGCAAGCTGCTAGGACGACGCAACTTCCTTGTCGGGGGCATGACACCGTTCGGTGCCTCGTCACTGTCATTGGACGCCGTGCTTGGGGGCCCAGCGCCAGTACCACTGTTTGAAGTCTGAGACAAGTAGCCAGTAGTCTTCTGAAGCACACGAGTTCCGAAGTCGGAAGTACGGGAGGCTGAACGGGGGGGTACCGCAGACCTAGAACGTGCCCACGACGAATCGCCGTTCTCGTGATGTGAACTCATGACAGAGGAACTACGGGAATGTCCCCCCGAGCCAGGGGTCTTCGGTTCCGTAGGCAAACGAACTATGAAATATCTTGGTATCTGGGCAAGACCGCGACGATATCACTTACACATGAAACTGCTCGGTGGAGGACCACCTTCCTTCCTCAAGGCAGCACTTCTGTTGAGGCGAGGAGTGATAGTCGGGGCCTTCGTGCTCGCAACCGAAAAACTCTCACGGCGTTTGTGTCCAGGCACACCCTCGAACGTATTCTTCTTTTTCGCTGTTTCCGTCTCCGTTTCTTCGTCATCAGCTTCGTTTGTACTCGTCACCGAGACCTTCTGTGGCGAGGCCGGACTGCTAGGCATAACACCACTACTCGCGCCCTGTCCAACGCTCTTCTGCAGCGTCCCAGGAAGAGACGCACGCTTCTTTCCTGGGGGAGCTACAGGCTGCTCGAGCTTCATGCGTAACGCGGCTGCCTTTGTCAACCTTGGAGCAATCATCGGCGGTGCTGTTGACGCTACACCGATCGTATCTGAACGTTTATGCCCCGGAACGCCAGCGAATATCTTCTTCGCCCGTTCCTTCTCCTTCTCTCTCTCTGCTACCTCATTTTCTTTGTCCTTGCGGAGCAAGGGAATACGTCCAGTGCTTGCTAACGACATGCGCGTCTTGACCTCAGCTCGGGGAGTGCCGTCCGCGGAAAGGCCTTGTCGGAGGAGCGCGGCTTTAGTGAGACGCGGCGCGATATCGGGGGCTAGATGCGTCTTAGGGAGTGGACGTGCGTGGAACTGAGGTTTCCCAGACGAGGAATTAGACCCGGTGAGACTACGTGGAGTACTGGAAAATCCAGGCCCACGCGCATCCGAGGAACCTGGTGAGGGGGAGAACGCATGGGTGGACCCAACAGGTGCGTTAAGACCGAGCTGAAGTGCTTCGAGCACTGCAGAATCGACGGAACGAATCGACCCACCGTCGAACTCACCGTCTCCCGGGACATGTGGGAGGTCAGAGATAGGGAATGGGGGGCTAGAAACAAAGAGGGCTGAGATCAGCATTTCAGCTTGTGCCTCGCTCTTGGCTCCGATGACGAAGCCACTGAAAGAGGGAAGGAGAGACAAGAGGACTGGGACGGCACGTCGACGCTCAAGGACATATACCCAGACGGGACCGCTGAGGGAGCATTTAAGTAATGGATGGGCGACGAGAGTAAGGCCGCGGCATGGAGCACCCAGCACGGGAACTCACTCGTTGAGGAATCGAGCGTCGTCGCCAAACAACTCATAGAACGTCTCCGGCTCCGTCTCAGTATCAAATTCCATCTGCCGTTCCTTGACTATCTGCGGATGGACATTAATGAGTGTCCAGGTTCGTCACTGTGGCGGATCCGCCGACCACGCGGGACACATGGGCGCTCCGTCAGCGCGGAGATGCGTTTGGAAGCATAATGACCATGCAAGACCGCTGACCAACGCTGAAATGGACCACTCACTTCGAAGTTGGCCTCGAGAATGCGGGGCTCGATTTCGAGGCGCCGTTCCAACGCATGGGTCTTGATGATGGCAACAGTACGCGTCAAGGTTGACGACAGAGGGGGAGAGCGAAGATGATCCAAGTCTTGAGGCTGGGACGGCGCGTTCGGAGCATGACCGTGGTTGTCCGAGTGATCTACAGGATGTGGGGATCGCATGGTGGTGTACAGACTTCGGCGCCAAACGGGAGCCTATTCAACAAGGGAGGGAAAGCAGATTTGAGAAGATATACACAGTAAACGATAGCTACTGGAGAGAAGGAAAAAGTAGATGAGAAACGAGAAAGAAAGAAAGAAAAGCAGCTACGGGGACTGGTGCAGGTCGGTCAGTTCAACAGAGCTCGTGTGTGGTTTGATTCTGATTCGGCCCTGAGACGACGACCCTAGTGATTGCACCCGCTGTCGCCAGACCTCGGACACCCAGTCAGCTGGCCTCGACAGGTTTGTGATGTTGGACTTGTCCGTCCACCTCTGCATGCTGGTCTGAGACTCGAACGATTAGCCCCGCAATTGAGTACGTTCTATGAATGCGATGGAGCCGCACTCTCGGTGCCGTCTGGCGCGTAAACTTAATTAATGCAGCCACCAGTTTTGTCGATGCTCTCCAAATCAGGCTCCCCCTACAGTGGAGTATCGGGTGCTACCTTTGAACCGATATCAGCCTCGATGCTCCCGACGAAATGTGCGAATGAGTGATGGTATCAAAGTCCAAGGGTGTTGCGAAGCGACGGCTCCCCTTCGGAACCGTGCGGGGGTTACGCTGCCTTCTGGGCACGGCCCCCCCAACGGCCAGATGCTGTCCAATCGATCCAAACCACTGCTTCGTCGTGAAATGTTAATAGCCAATTGCACTTTCAAGCAAACGACCGTGCTTCTGGTGGGGCTAGGCAGGTGGCAATGACCCATCTATGACCAGGGAAGCCAGCTAGCCTTTAAACCCTTCCTGGCTTTCCAGTGCAAACGACGTCGAAACTGGATTATCTCGTGTACGTTGTGTTCACTGTTCTTGTCATACGAGCACACAATACAGCTTGCCCACAGCAATTGCGGAATGTGAACCACTACCTGGTAAGGCTTTGCTCTTTAGTCAGACTATCAGAATAACTCAAGGACAAGTTTATTAGTAGTACATGTGTGCAAGCGACCTCCGATCACTGTTTCTTCAGTTTCCTAACCAGCTTTGCCATGACGCCAAACCCTGTACTCTCCACCGACTCCAGGGGGAAGACCCAACATTCGATGTGTACATCGATTCTAACGCGTCAAGATATATATGTGATTCGTTAACCCGCCTCGGTCGCACCCAACGCATGTGTTAGACGCGAAAATGTATGGCAAACGGACGTGGGATGAAATGGTGTAGTTGTTTAACAGGAAGGCACGCTGGTCCGCTTGCGCGAGTGATTGGGCACGTTGGGCCGCCTATTTAATCCAGAGATAGGGTGTTCGTGAACGCTGTCATGAGAGGAAGATTCCCGCACAATCACATTTTTGTAGATATGTATGCAGATTCGATGGTCTATCCTAGGTGATCACCTAGACAAGGTTGTCGCCCTTCGTGTGAGTATCCTAGCGAAGCTAGTCATGAACGAGCTTATCAGAATTTGCACTAGCGCTATCGAGTGACATGGACTCGAAGACGTGAAAATACGATATCTACAAGTGCTGCGTTGATTCATCCGGGTCGACAGTCTCATCATGTGCGCCGGGGCGATTGCACAACAACCACGTGGGAAACCTGATGGCAATTGCGAGAATGGAATACCCTGTTTCCTCTTCATGCTGGTCCACTTTGAGTCCAACAATATGAGTGACAAGAAAACAACGCGCACATGTAGACGAATCCCCCTGGTTGACGGTTGAGACGGATGATTCGCTTGGGCCTGACAAGAAGCAAGCTGTTATATTATCGTACATAAAAATCAGACAAGGACATACTGGGCCTGCCTGCGCCGGGTCTACAGGGTCCTGTCCGCGACGAGACGTAATTTTGTTGGAACTGCCGGGTCGGGCATGTGGTTTACGCTATAGTGGGCGGTGAGTCATAGAATGCAAATCTGAGGAATAGCGAACCTTTCGCCAGATAGGCAGTCCTGTGGTCATTCGCTAAGATGCTACGTTAGATGCATCACATCCCATCATATATCAAGGAAGAGCACACACTGATTTACGTCGACCCGCAGCCATTCTTGGAGGTTCCTCGTTTATGGCAACCACCCTTGTTAGGGAAGGAGAATGGGATCGATGATCGACGGGCTGGCGGGGCTTTCCGGGATGTTGAATAGGCTTATGTGAAGTGGGATCCTTCTCACTCCTTCTCTGTAGCCACTTTTTCAACATCGAACGGCCCCGAGGTGACTGGGATAAAGCATGGGACGGATCCGGAGGGGATGTACTGTCCTGCCTGCGATCAACAGAGGAGGCAGGGGATGGTGGCTCGAGTAACGTCAGCACAGAAGCAATTTGAAAAGTGGAGTGAACACCCACCTCATCAAAGTTAAATTCGAGAGCAGGCGTGCTCGATGACACCTCAACCTACGCTATCGTCAGTACTTGTTTCGAGGTTGACACGAACAAGTAGCTACCTCGAGGAGATCGCCATCGCCATCGCCATCTTCACCACGTCCCTCAGATTCGAGTGGATCAAGCTTGTCAGATAGTTCATCCTAATGATATGGAGTTAGCACATCTCTGATGACGGATGACAAACTCGTACTGGATTAGAGCCGGGTGTTTCATTGTCGTCACTAGCCTGTTCTTGTTTTCCTTCCCTGGAGGTAGATACCTACTTAACTTTGTCGGTATGGAGCTTTCTAACATATCTGGACTATTAAAGTATAAATACTTGCATGGAATGGGCCGTACGAGTCAGGGAGAATCTTGCCGAGATCATGAATGGTGATTTTTCCACTATACCCTCCAGTTGCAAGATAGCCACAGTCATGCGAAATCGCAATCGACCTTAACATCTCATTGCCCACAATGCTGGGCCTGATTTGAGCCAGTGTTAATGCATCCAAGAAAAAAATTGAATGTGGGTCTGCAAATGTAGCAATGAATTTGCCGTTCGCAGCCAAGGCAATGGAGTAGACACGGCTGCCATCGAGAATTGGCGATTCACCCAGTTGGGATCCAGTAGAGACATCAAAAGACCGAATTTTCCTGTCGTCGCAAGCAGCAAAGATTTGCTGACTGTCGCTTGACCACGCAAGCGGAGTGGTCGTATTCCACTTGGGTGCGATAACTTTGATGGTGATAGGCTCGTTCCCAATGCGAATGTCGAAGATCCGAATCCAGCCTCCCCAGCAGGCAGTGGCGAGGTAGTTACCATCTGGAGAGAATTTGAGTCCAGTGATATCGTCGCTGTGTTTCAGTGGGCCGACGAGTCTCGTACCACTTGCAAGGCTCCAAATGCTCGCCGTCTGGTCGCCTTCTCCAATCCCAGTGGCAAACGACGTCAAATTCGGGGAGACGTCGACCGCACGCACCCAATTTCCTTCCTCCACATCAACGACTTTTTTATCCATTTCCCCATCCCATACACTTGCCCCGTATCGAGTCCCGATCACTATCCACTTGTAGTCCCTCGACGCGGAGATGGCCAGTACAGACATTCTCGTTTGCTGCCTGGTCACTCGGCCATCTGCGAGTCGCCATCGTCGGACCCCTTTTTTGTTCCCATCCAAAAGGTGCTTGCTGTCAGGATGGAAGATGACTGTCCACACTGGATGAGAATGACCAGTGTCAAGTATCATCGCTTGGTCTTCCTGAATTATTGACGTTGTTCGATCGCTCGTCAGAAATATTACGCACCAGTATTCATCGACGTTCTTGAGGCTGATTGCACACAATCGTCGGTATCGAATTGTCGAGGAGGAGCGTGTTTCGGTTTATTCACGCGCAAGGCTGTTATCACGGGTGCCTCGTACCTTGGCGCTCATTCTTACTCGGATCCCAACCAGGTGACCTCATTGCGATAATCGGCATTTGTGTCTTTTCCAAAGACGCTCTGCAATTGCTCACCATGCGCTGGTTATGGGACTCGGTTTTACCGATGAGTATATAATCCACAGTCGACCGACTCGATGGTCTACGCACGAAACATGCGTTGTTCTAACCCGTTGACGCGAATCTGGGCTCGCTTGAACTCTTCATGGGAGACGAATGTACGTCTGTGTGTACTCAAACTACGTCACAGTGTATGGGAGCATCCTCTGCGTTCTCGTCCTTCCAACGTGTCTCTCCGAAACTCGTCTGTGCTCCCGACATTGATGATGTTTTCCATGCATCTCCATGTCACACACACACTTCTCCCCTTGCCAGGTTCCCACCATGCAGTCCCTTAATGCACAAATTTCTTTACTTTCCAACCTCCTGACTACCAGCAAGCCGCCACCCTTGGGTCCCACCACATAGTCAAGATAATATTTGTCTGTCACAGACTATCTAGTAGAGAGAAGAGGGTATTTGGACTTGACCATAGCCTTTATACCAGCTTTCTTCAAGTGGAAATGAACTATGTCAGTAGAGATAGGCTGATTAATGATATTGATGTTAGAATTTGTTGATTGCCTACGCTTTATCGCTTACATAAGCCAATAGCTACATCGGACCATTAGTTACCTTAGGATACTTAGTGACTACAGGTATTCTGCAGGTTAGTACTAACTTATCTATCTAATATATAGTAACTACAAGTATCCTATAGTTTTACAATTGAAAAGGGCTTTGGTTACTTAAATAGCATTTTTGGCTTTTCAGAGGTAATAAAATATTGAATATAATAAATATTAATAAAAAATATTTGAAAAAATAA
>JBBPKN010000817.1:0-27564 GCA_038089275.1 Pulveroboletus cf. rosaemariae | reverse complement strand
CTTTATTTTATATTTATATATATATTTATTTTCCATCGTGCCCGCCTAAATCGGACAACCCCCCCGGTCGGCCCCGTCACACCCCCCCCGCATGTGCCTGGTCGCCGTGCGACCGCGTGCCTCTCTCCTTCCCCTTCCGGCCTCGCTCCATTCGACCGCGCACGCGCACCTGAGCCCATGCTTGCCCTTCTCCTCTCTTGCTGTGGCCTCCGTCACCGTCCATACGAACCCGTCAGTGCACGTCTGCTCCTCGTCCCCCCCCCCCGCTGACCCTTCCCAGCCAGGCGAACGCTCCCCGCTCATCCCCCAGACCGACGACACCCCGTCGTGAGCCCGTCCCCCCTTCCCTCCGCCCGTCTCACTCCCACCCCCCCGTAGCCCACAACCCCGCTTGATCGACCAGCAGAAGCTGAAGGAGCGTCTTGGCTCTGTCGTCCGCTCAAAAGAAGGGTCCGTTTGTCCCACGCTCCCCCGTTTCCGTTCCCCATTCTCCAACAGGAAGATGGTCAATGTGAATGCACTATCCCCATTCAATCTCCACAACCAGGGATACGCAGAAGGTTCCCCCCGATCCTCGCGCAACGTCTCGGGGGGCACGCTGCCGACTAGTCGCGCTGCGTCGACGTCTCCGTGCCGCTCACTTCACAAGTCGCGTTCGACCACGTCATTCCGTCCCGATGGCGAAGACGTCCCACCCCACGTCCTTCTCGCGGCCCATCCATCAGTGCCGGTCCTCAGCGTCCGGCTTGTCAAATCGGCTCGCTCAACGCAGAGCGTCCGTGGTCGTCCTCAGCGCAGCGGTGATCCCAATAGAACGCTGACTCCCGATTCACAGTTGGCAGTAGGGGAGGGGCAGACCTCGCACGTGTGTCCATACGCCCCGAGCGTGGAAGAACACTCGCCTGTACACGTGAGTCTCCGTCGTCCCGTCTCCTTGTGGCTGTCACGAACCCTGCGTGCTTCAAGCTTGCTGTCAACTCAGAAACGTTACCATGCTCGGAGAACTTTAGCATACGTGACGCTGGTGCCGTAGCACGTTCATGGGGAGACTGAGCACTTGTTCCCTCGTGTCGCGCACGCTCATTTCCGGACCTTGCCCTACATACGCCCTACCTTCCTATTTGGGTACCTTCCTGTTATCTCCATGAGGTACTACTTTCACAACTTTATCAACTCGACGTGTCGGATCTGGTTGCTGCGTAACTGCCTTCCAGATATGTTGTCCTTCACCATTGTGCTGGTGCCTGCCCGACCACGAATCTCATCACTGGCTGGGAACTTTGCCGCTGTGAGTCCACATGGAGGAGTTGCTGTCCCTGCGGAGATTTCCTCTGCAAATTTCAAACTCCCAGAATGGGGCCAAGCCTCCAACGTCGAGTGGCGAGTGTCCTTGCACGTGTGCCCGCAGGTACTTGCCGTCAGACGTGCGTTGCCATCCCGTTTGGTGTCTCACTTTCTCGACATGGACCTTGTTGCAGCGCGGTCTCGCGTGAACGAACCTGTCAAGACAACGTTTCGGCCTGTCGGGTTCGGCTGGATAGTTTTTGTTCCTGCGTATCAGTTCAATCTGTCGTCGTCTGGGGCACGTTCCGCCGGAAACAGGACGAAACACGACGTGCTGGGCGAAAGAAAGAAGGTAAACAAGAGAGAAACACCCCCGCTGAAACTGAACCTCTCGCTGGGTATTTCGAAAAATAGGATCGCGACTCATGGCGGAATTATGATGCATCATTCAAAATGTCCATATACGCATGCGCGGCAACACCGTCACGTTTCTCCATGGAGCTAATAAGCGACTGGCTTGTTGCGTGTGATTGGCGGATGATGATTGGTGAACACTCGAGTCCGCGCAGGGAAAAGAGGTGGAGTGGGGGAGGGTGCGAGAACGGAAAAGGGAACAGAGAGTGAAACGCACCATGTCCCGGTGAGAACGAGCCATGGCACTGCGTCCAACGCCTCCACGGTAGACCTGGTTGATAAACCCTTCCGGGCTTGCCACTTGCGTTCCCATCCGTCCGCCCGATAGCTCTGACCAGCGCCCTTATCGGCCATGACGGGCTCGGTTCTTGATATTAGCCGGGCTGACAACAAAGCAAGTTCACATCGCTGTCGATGTCCGCTCAGTGCTCGCGCCGGATGGGCGGTCAGCACGCCTGTGCCGCATGACTGTAATGTATCACGGACAAGTATTCGGACGCTCTTACGTGTAGAGGCCCCTGACCGTCGGAGCCAGCGTGAGCGCTTGAACTCTGACGTCCTCCAACAAGTCCGGCAAAACCGATGCCATCGTGACATCAAAGGACAGCAAATCAATCCAGACGCTCCGACGTACAGGGAGATCCAACTTGGAACCGCACATGATTCGGGGATACGTCTTTATTTTTCCCCACGATACCATGGGGGAGGGAGAAACTGTTGATGCGGAGCCGTGGCCAGCCGTCTGGTTGACGACGGGCAGTCAAAGCAGCCGCGACCCGTGACTGCCCAGACGTCGAACACGTCTGAGCATGGGCGACAGCACAGGCCGCCTCCAACCCATTTAATGGCGGCCACAACCCTGGCTGGCTCTCCAATAGAGTTGGCCATCCTGCAAGATTTGGGGGCCACAGCAGGCATCGGGTTGGAAGTCACGAGGCAGCCAATTACGGATCTGCGAAAATGCTGTTGTCGACGTTCAATGGCCGGCGGCCGGAGCTTCCACAGGCTGGCAGTGTTACAGGACCCTTCATGTCCCGAATCCGTCCTTCGCCCCAAGGCCAGTCTCCGTGGAGAGAGGAAGACGACCGTCTTTTCACCCGGGATGGATACATTACAGGGAATACATAACTACAACTAGGCACGTAAGATACAGCAAACAAGATACAGTCGCATATCTTTTTTTTATTTTTTTTTATTTTTAAAAATTTCCTGTTTACAAATCATGCGTTGCTATATGCCGCATGATCGTCAGTGAGGCGAGGACCTCTGTCCACTGAGTGAGCGAAGACCCTGGTTGTCAGGTCGGCCACGTCGACGCACCAACCGCAAGGTGGGGATATGCCTCGTCAATCGTCAACATACAGCCAGACGAACCAACATAGTCCGGTTCACCAGCCACCTTGAGCGAATAAAAAGCGACAAGGTATTGACTTCGATTCGTGCACTGCACATGCGTTCGATCAGTGCAGCAAGTCGGGTACAGGCGTACTCACCGTCCACTCGTGACCCTTGGTCGATCGCCAGCTCCATCGGTATTCTTGTCCATCAGATCCAACGAACTTCCTCGTCATGCTGCTGTATACACATCGTATCAGAGGTCAGACTCATGCCTCGGCGCGATCGGTGCTGACCTGCCTAATGGCGAAAGCTTCGCGAGGTATTCATTCATCGGTATGGGAGCCTCTGAGCGAATGGTGATCGTTCCAAGCGAATTATTCGGGCCAAACGCGAGTGCGATCAACGGGTTCAAGGGATCGTGCCCGTTCGTCGTATTATGAATCATGTACGCGGTGTGACTCGGTGCTTGGGCCGTGCAGCGCAGACGCAATCGAAGACGGTCATTCATGTCGACAAAATCTGACCCCGTCAGTCTCCCGGTTTTGTCTTCGAGGAGATAGGGCATGCCATAGACAGTGGACATGGCCGACAAGACGGCTTTCAGGGCGAGGGTGCAATGCCGTCCACAGAGGGTAGTGCGGTCTATATCTCGTCCGGGTTGTCAGTTTAATCCATTTTTGGGCAGTTGGCACATGCAGGACAGGTGAGCGGCACGCCGTACGCTGACAGGCATACTATGTATGAAGTCGCGTTCAGCTGCCAACCTAGTCATCGGTGAGGTCAGCCTTGGCACATACGGCTTCGGAACCACAGTGCGCGATAAATGAGAGTGGCTAATAGTAGCGAAAGAACCTTGGCCTCGCGCCCAAGAATCGTAAAGCGTTCGTACGGCGTATCTAATCTTTGATAGATCAGCTTCCGCGACAGCGATGACGTACGGTTGGACTGAGAAGCTATATCAAGGTAAAACCCAAACGTTAGCGCGTTAGCCGTGACAGTTGCATCAGCCAAGCTTGCAGGCACAGGATCGCAGGCATACGTGACATCCCAGTTCATGAAGCTGAACACGAGGCCGAACAGACCCTTTGACTCGCAAAAACGAACCGAGGGAAGAGGAAGCGTGCATCCCTAGGTAATGTCCTTCAACAACGGCTTGCGTGTCATGGGCGTGTTGAATTGTCTGTTGGAGAGACGGTAACGGCAAGTCATTCCCGACGCCGTGCGCACTTCTTGGTTGATTATCATGCAATAAACACAACAACACGTCAGCGAGAGTCCTCATCATAGTCAACAGGTACGTCAACGTGCGAGCCCTGTGCATCCCAGCATCATCATCTCCTGTGAAAGTGGACTCTACGCTTGTCCGTTTCATCAAAACGAGGACATCAGACATCTTCATTGCGAACACATGGACCGACGGGTGTTGTGCGCACCTATACAACGCAGACACATTACCTTTTGCCACAAGGTGTATAGACAAGATCGTCACCAAAGTTTTGCAATAAAACACATGATCGAAATAGATACCGAGTACCAGACGAGTAGTGGCGAGAAAATCGTTGTCCCGCTCTGTTCGATCTATGAATCTATGCACAGGATTGAGACACACGACGTACCGAAAAACCTCCCTAGTTGTCTCTGTGGTGAGGTCTGTCCCTCGCCGCGTTCATGTCCCATAACCTTCGATGCCTTTCTCGCTCCTTTTCCTGCTCACTTTCGCTGTAGTCCCTTATCCGGGTACTACGTTCCTCGCGGTCGTGGGCAGGCGACCGGTTGTGACGGGCTCTCCCACTGCCGCGTCTTCCGTGCATGGGAGAAGGCGAACGTGATCGCCCTCGATAACGTGCCCGACCGTCTTGTTCGTCGTGAACTGCCTTATGAGCTTCTTTGCGAGTGCGTCTATCCTCTTTACGCTCAGCTCTTCTGCGACGCCTCTCCTCCTTCTCTTGTCTGTGCATTGTGTCGTCCTCGGTGATTGGGACAGTAGCACCAGAAGTCGTCGATGAGCCTACTGCAAGTTGTGTAACATTCGCTTTAGTTGGACCAAAGCCTCTGAAAACCCATAATGATGTCAGTCCCAGTTCTGTGATATTCGCGGGTGCGACCTGCAGTGCAATGGAAAGAGCTTCTGCCTCTGCCTCTTTTAACTTGCGAATTTCTTCTGATCTTTCTTCTTCGGTAATCTTCTTATCTCTACTGTACCAGTGGACATCCTTGTTCTTTTGCCATCTTCCGGTCGGCGCATTGATACTGTGGCCAATGTAGTGCTGCAAGGTCGCTCAGCGCGTTGCGGAAGAGACGTAGGTGGCTCGGCGCACTTCTCTGTCCTTGTCTGCAGAAACGTCGGACCACTTGAACTCTGCCTGACCCCCTCGAGTTCCTCCACGGATGGGTTCAAACATCGTTAGCTGGATGTGACGGCCACCACGACCGCCATCTACGGTGTCCTTTCAACCTCCGCATCCATCTCCGACTGAAATACATGTCCTGATATCTAGATGGCCTGGGTGCCTGGCTTGCGTGTGTGCTCCGCATTCCTGCGGGATGCCGACACCGCTGGTCTTCTAGCTCGCGATACTGCTGGCAAGGTTGGGTAAGATTCACTGGTTGTGCATGGCCGTGTGGCGTGCGGCGTGGACGTGAACCTTCTCTTTCTGGACCAGCAACATCCTCACGACCGCTGCGTGATCCCGTTCTTGTTCAAGTCGATCTCTGCCCTGCCGTCTTTTCTTGGCTGCCAGACGATGGGCTCTATGTGAGTGATGCGCCGGGTAGTTGTCGTAATACACGGAACTCGTGGCATGGAGGGCTTCGACGTGTCCATCTTTAGCCCAGGGTGCTTGCATCAGGTTCTTTTTCGAGCGTGCCATGCCAAGGTTGTGTGTTTGGCGCATCGGTGAAGTGATGGGGTGAACTGGAGATGGTCCCGGGAGTAGCGCCGTGCGCACTCTTTTCTTCACTAGCGCTTGTCTCGTCAGTGGGCGGCGTCGAGAAAATCATGTTATCGGTGGTCAGAATCCGTCCATGCTTGAGTAGCGCAGCCTTTCCTTTCGAATTATTATTTTTTCTAATTTCAGAGAACTCCGGCTAGCAACACTCCTTGCACTCTTCCTTCCATGACCCTCCCTAGCGCTCCGGCTGTACTTCATCTGAACCCCAGAAGCAGCCAACCTGTGAATCAGACACCTTGCGTCGAGAAGTGGTTCAGCAGCGAACATGAGCTTCGCAGCTGGTTGGCCACGAGCACTATCGCACTTCCTGCAGACGCATCTATTGGTCTGAATCGTCTCCTCGACCCTCTCGTAGTCTCCCGTAACTTGGACGGGCACTGACATGCCTCAAGGATGCACCCGACCATTAATATAACCGTCGCACTTCATTGCAGCATGGGGGGCACAGCTCTCTCGTCCACCCAATCGCCGGACGTGACGGAGCAACGGTTTCAAACCAGACAAGACAAAGGGACGGGTGCGTGCAGTATCTGTATTGCTCAGTGTTGACCCGAAGACGGGGCGAGCAGACTTGGGCACGATCTGGGAGCCACTTTGCCCATTCGTGGATTCGGTCAAGCAGTGCCCGGTTAACCCCTTATCCGAAGACAAACAGGCCACGCCACGTCGAGAATTTTTGTCCAATTTTTCAACTCTCCCGACCGAGCCTTCGATGGGCCGACGCTCCTGCCGACCCCATCTCGCTGTTTTGAAGGCAATATGAAGGGTCAATTCCACTGCGAGCACCCCTGCGACGTCGACGATGCGTTGTTTTCATGTACCGTATTCGATGGTATTTTTTTTCAATATCACGCGCGTTTGTTTTGTTAATTCTTACGTGGGCGCACGGGCCCGCGTGGCAAACGAAACGGGGTTTGGCTGCAAGTGGAAATCGCCGAACAGAACCCAAGTTGGCGTGCTCCTCAACCTTCCCTTTTATCTGTCGCGCAACCTCCATTGCAACTTTTCCTTTTTTCTCGCTCCCACTCGTGATGAGCAAAAAAGCACCTAAAAACAGCGAACCAGAGACAAATTATGCAGAACGCGATATCGTCTTAGCAAAAGTGCGCGGGTATCCTCCATGGCCTGGCATGGTATGTCGCGTCTTCTAGCTCTTACGAGGTTTCGTTATCGTTTTTACTCTCGTAGGTCGTGAACCCAGACAACGTTCCACCCGCCGTCTCTAAGGAGCGTCCTACTGGCAAGAAAACAATGTTTCATTGTGTCAGGTTTTTCCCCGCAGGGGACTAGTGCGTCTCCATCATCCTTGTTCGCTGTCGGGATAATTGACGTTGTTTCCGCACAGCGCATGGCTTGTATCAAAGGACATATCGAGGTTGAAAGAGCACGAAATCCGTGCATACATCAGCGAGCCACACAAGAAAAATGCAGACCTCCTAGCTGGATACAGAATCGCTCTCGATCCCGAAAACTGGGAAAAGGAACGGGAGAGCTTGGAGATGGCTGCTGCGGAACAGGAAGACAACGCACGAGTGGACCAGCTCGAGACCGAGAATGAGGACGAGGAGATGAAGAAACCTACCAAGGCAAAGAAGCGTAAGCGAGACGCTGAGGTAGCTTCTGCCAGGTCCAAAGGCAAGCCGAGACCTAAAACTGATAAAAAGGTGGTTACTGGGAAACCGAAGAAAAACGGAGCCAAGTCTAAGGAGATGATCGAATCCGAGGATGAGGGGGACCAGGAAGCCGAGGCCGAGGTTGAGGACGAAGATGCTGGGACAAGCACTAAAGCTGCTCCACCACCTTCTAAGAAACCGAGACGGGAGAAAGAGGAAGAGGTCGATGGTACGACGTTGTACATCCATGTTCCCTTGTATCTCCTGATCGCCGCCTTCCCACAGCTAACCTGGAAGCTGATCCTGAGGCCCGTAAAGTAAGAGAATGGCGACACAGACTGCAGAAGGCTTTATTGGGCAACAAGGGCGCTCCATCAGACGAAGTGAGTCATCCCGTAGTATAGACTGACACCACCGACGCATATCGCGCAGGATATGCCCGCGTTGGATCAACTATTTACAACAGTAGAACACTACGAACATCCAAACCTCATCAATTTCCTCTCAGTGCGTGCTTAGAGCGTCGCGAGTGGAATTTCGAATCATTAATCACGATTTTTGTGGCAGTTTTCTAAAATCGGCAAGGTTATGCGTCACATTGCGGCTCTAACACCGGACAAGGTGCCTCGCGACGAAGAATTCAAGTTCCGAGCACGGGCAAAGGCCCTAGTAGACAAGTGGCACGCCATCCTTGGTGCCAACAAGCCGAATGAGAATGGCGGTGAAGTTACTACCAACGGCGCACTAGCAGATTCGGCTGCAGACGCATCTGAAGCCAAGGTAGCATCATCCCCAGTACAGAACGCCATCTCATCTGTTTCAGCCGCAGACGTAACGGCATGAATTTGCCGTGGCTATTTCTCTTCTGATGGTTTGTCCACTTTTAGTTTTGGTATTTTCGCGACCTGGCCGCATGGCGGTTCAGTGTCGTGTCAGTCGAGCATACATCGTTTGGCATTATGCAGGATATTATGCTGCGCCATCTTCGTCTTCAACAATCTTTACCACTATGCTGTACATGTTGTCGTGGTCAATTGCAACTTGCTCATATTCCCTAGTCTGATTTTGTAGTGCAGAAAATATGAATACATTCTATTACCAGGACTTGGAGAGGATGGCTGACAGCGACACCTGAGTGACTTTGTAGGTCACGGCCATTTGATACGAAGTAGTGTCTCTTTGATTTGCCAAATGGAGACGTACCCACTTGGCTGCCGTGGCAGCTACAGTCCAACCAACAATTCGACCGTGACCGTCCTCGTGGAGCCTACCACTTCGCAACCATGTAAATAGGAGGGCGCCATGGCGATGGAGGATTACCATTGCACAGGTGCTGTTCAAGCAGTATCGCCAGCACGCTTTGAGTTGACTTACGATGCGATGCGTTGACGATGGACCGTTTCAATCATTTGTGCCACGAAGGAGTCTGGAGTGTCGCAGATCAAGAGCGTCGGAGTCTCGCTTGGGCGAAAGAATTTGACTTAGCCATCGAAGGCAACCATGTACGTGGAAGAGACGCCAAAAGATACCCCCCTTGGTGTTACCCCATGCGATCTTTTTCGACAGTGCGTAAGAGTGCCGCATTCAGGGGGTGTTCTGCTGGCAGCACGTGCTCTCATTGCTGTAATCTTTTTTCCCACAACGTCTTTCTGTGTCTTGTGCATCAAATTACCTTAGTAATAGTGAAATCCTAATATGTGGGGTACGGTACATTTACAAAACTTTGCGGAAAAGTGATGTCAAAATATTCGTAGTCAGGCAGGGACCCGAAACTAGTCCTAGTAGATCTATGTGCAGTAACTACACTATGCTTCTCTACCCTACCTGTGTGCAACAAAAAAGTGCATTACTCTTAGCACCAATCCATCATGTGAAAAAAATCTCTGATAAACCGAGGGCTTCCATTCCCACCCTTCACCATAGATGGTACAAACTGACATTATTTAGCTATGGTTTATCTTTTACTCTTACCCTACACTAGATTTTCCTTTCTATTTAGATCTGCTTTAGTTTCTTTTCTATGCCCTATTTCTTTATTTAGCTAGCTCATGTATGCCTTATGGCATGGTCCATGCACTTTAGCTAATAGTATATAAGGGCAGGGGCCTAAACTGGATTCTCCAGTTTAGAGCACTTGTTTTATAATGGTCTTTTCTCATATGGGCACTTCTCAAGGTTATTTTTTTTTTCTTTTGAGTTTGAGCCTATAACAATAGAGGCCTATCTGTCAAGGATATCTGTGCTATTCTTAGCATCCAAAAGTCAATTGATTATCTCTACTCCCTTATTTCTATGGATCTTGCCTTTATTTCTGCTATTATTGCCCATTACACATTAATTTACCTTGATAAGTTGTAGAATGAACTGCAACTCAAATGCAATGTTTCTGCCACCCTGTTAACACTCTTGGATCCTTCAACAATTAGGAATCACTTGCAAATCTATCTCTGCTCATATGAGTAAATGAAACACACTATCAAGGGCAATTCATATAAATAAAATTGCTGAAGAAGTTCTGAATTTAAACATGTTTATTTTTATTAATGAGGTAGCAAGAAATAAACATACTGTGTTTAGAAGGTTTGGGCATTCAGGAAAAGTGTTAAAACCAGTTCCTTTCCAAATGAAATCCTTAACACTAAGGGAAGATTATAACTTCAGAGACTCTGGAAAGCTCTGGAGAGATCTAGGAAGGGTTTTGTTGATTGAACAGGACTTGGCTTCACCTTATGTGGTGCATCCTTGCACTTTCCAGTGTCCTGATTTACATAATTGTCAAAGATGGGAAAGAGAACTGTCTTAGTGCTCAACAAGAGGAACAGGCAGGATAAGAAGAGTCAAGCCTAGTTATGGGGTGGGACCTTATGACTTCTTCAAGGATATTGCTTGATTCCAGAGGTTCCCCAGAGTAACCCAGAGAGTCAGAGTGAGCCCAAGGGCTTAAGCAGAGTAAGAATGAAGATAAGGGGGTGTTTATATCAATATTTGCACTGAGGTACAAGATACAAGATTACAGTATTTATACCTTAGAGAGGCAGAACTATCTAGAAGTGTAGCAAAGTGAGACAGGTGCAAACTCAGAAGTAAAGCAGATGTCTAAATATCTAGGAAATAAATGGAGATGTCAGGAAAGACAATGTTCAATCATATTAGACTGAAACTAAAGAGTGACAGGATGAAATGAGGGAAAGCAAGGAACAGGAATGGAACAGGAATAGTAACAATAATGATAACAGTAACTGAGAGTGGGAATGGTAATGGAGTTATACCAGAACAGTCCAGAGATAATGAAATGGAAACTAAGGTAGTACTTAACTGGAATAGAGATGGAACTAGAAATGGAATAAGGCAGAGTGAAAGCAGAGGCCAGGGAAGTATATATCAATGGAAGGCAGAAAACATACATGTGTAGCTGGGGTGGACTGGAATGGTGACAGAGGGCTGGAGTTGCCTGGAGGGGAGTCAGAGGACCAGAATGACTTACTGGGTATAAGGACCAGTTATAAGTTGGGTTGAAATTGGATTGAAATTAGATCAAAGGTACAGGATATAACAAGAACATTGGCTATGCTGTCAAAACAGATGGTAGAATGAATAAAGATCTTTACTGTCAAATTCTGAAGAATAAACTGCCAGAAAACATTTAGTATCATGATCTCAATCTTTCTAACACTATCTTTTAGTAGAATTGTTATAAATTGTAACATACTCCAGGAGTACTCCAGATAACTCTGGAGAAGATGGGGCTTGGCTTCACCTTATGTGGTGTGCCCTTATGCTAGTACTGGGTGCTTCAATTTACAAAGGGGTTGGAAGATTATAGGTACTAACTAACTTGGTATCTACAAAGCAATCTGAAGATCCAGAGTCAATCAGGGTGGGAAACAGAGGGATGTCATAAGAGGCAAGGGTAACAAGAGGCATAAGGGAATTATAAGAAGAAAGAGCAGTTATGTTAAGTCTAATCTCCAGTAAAGCATGGAAAGGATCAATACAATCTTCAGCTCATGTGAAGTTACAGAGGCTGTGGACTATTCTTTTGCCTCTAAGGCAGAGGTCTTGGCAGCATAAGCTTTGGCTGCCTTGGAGGAAGATCTGGGGCAGTCCTTTGCTATGTGCCCAGCAATACTGCAGAATATACAGAGGTGATTTTTCAAGTGATGTTTGTATTCTTTGGCTATGAGTTTACCATTTTTACCAAGCTTAGACAATAAGTCTTGCCTCTGGGGGGCAGATGTCTTGGAGAAGCTAGAGGAACTGGCTAACTTATTCTTTGACTTCTTAGTACTGGAGGTTAAAGCAGAAGAAGCAAAGGCTTTGTCAGATGATTTGAGCAAACTGGATGATTTTCCTTGGCAGTTTCATATTGACACTTCCAATAGCAAGCATTGAGGATCTGGGTGAATTGCCAAAGTTCACTGAGGGTGGGGTATTTGCTGATGTGGGAGATGCTGTCTTTGATGTAATCTGGAAGGCCATTATAAAAGTAATGCCAGAGTGCACTGTTTCTGTATCTCTGAATTTGTGATGTGATCCTATTGAACTCTACCACATATTTGTTAATTTGTTGACTGTTCTTCATGGCCAACTGGTTCAACTGGTGTTCTGCATCTCCAACTGGGTCATGTGGTCTGAAGTTAGTCTGAAGCTCCTGAAAAAACTCCTTATAGTTGTTTATCCAGAGTGGGCATAGATTAGGTTCTTCCATAAGAAGAAGGTCAGGTTTGAACCATTTCAATGCCATGCCCTTAAGATAGAACTGAGCATAAGTAACCTTGGCTTGGTCATTGGTGAAGGCTTTGGGATGATCCTGGAAGTTTAACTCACATTAAACAAGAAAAACACAGAGCTTCCAGAGTTTAGCTCTATTAAACTGGTCTGGTTCATATACTTTGGTATGCTGCAAGATTTCAAAGGTACTATGGGAGGAGTGAGCTAACCCATGAATGATGCTAGCAAGATTAGTGATAGTATTATGGAAAATGGGAATAGGCTTATTATCCAGAAAAGATTCAGGACTATTCTCTGGAATATTGGAGTACTTATTAAAGGGGTCATCTGCAGGATTATCTGATGCTCCTGGGTGGGCACCATGGTTGTTGGGGGTATAAGGAGGTTGGAGAACCTTGGAACCATTAGGGGCTTTTGTCATATTCCAGACCTCTGACCCAACTCTGACCCCATTCCAACCTGGCTTACAATTGGTCTTCATACCTAGTAAGCTACTCTAGCCCTCTGACTCCCCTCCAGGCAACTCTGGCCCTCTGTCACCATTACAGTTGCCCCCAGCTATGCACATACACTTTCCACCCTTCAGCATTATATGCTCCCCTGGGCTTCTGCTTCCACTCTGCCCCATTCTGCTTCTAGTCTATCTCTGCTCCAGTTAAGTACTACCCTAGTTCCCCTTTATCATCTCTGGACTGTCCCAGTATAACTCCATTACTATTCCCAGTCTCAGTTACCATTACCATTATTGTTACTATTTCTGTTCTGTTCCTGTTTCTTGCTTTCCCCTGTTTCATCCTGTTACCCTTCAGTTTCAGTCTGACATGATTGGACATTGTCTTCCCTGATATCTCCATTTGTTTCCTAGATATCTAGATATCTGCTTTGCTTCTGAGTTTGCACTTGTCTCACTTCATTACACCCCTAGATAGTTCTGCCTTGCTGAGGTATAAGTACTGTAGTTTTGTATCTTGTACCTCAGTACAAAGATCAACAAAAACAACAGAAACACCCTCTTGTTGTTATCCTCACTCTGCTTGAGCCCTTGGGTGCACTCTGACTCTCTGGGTTACTCTGGAGTACCTTTGAGGCTATGCAATATCCTTAAGGGAGTTGTAAGGCCTTACCCCCATGACTAGGCTTGACTCCCCTTATTCTGCCTGTCCCTCCTGTTGAGCATAGAGACAGTCTTCTTACCCATCTCTGATATCTATGTAAATTGGAACACTGGAAAGTGCAAGGGTGCACCACATAAGATGAAGCCAAGTCCCATTTGACCATTGAAACCCTTCCTAGATTCCCCCAGAGCCCTCTGGAGCCCTCTGGAGTTCTGACCTACCTTCAGCATCAAGGGTTTCATTCAAAAAGGAACTGGTTAAAAGTATACTTGTCTTGGTATAGGTTTTAATAGTCTCCTTTTATTGGGATGAAAGTTTTAACAGCTTTATTCTCTGGCACTATAGGTGTGGAAGAGTGAGAAGAAGCAAAAGCCTGTGGTGCTGAGCCTGGGGCACAGTGGGCAGAGAAACTCTTGAACTAATCAAGAACAGCATGAGAGCAGGCTCTAGTTACATGAATAGACATGATAGTAGTACCAGCACAAGTAGAAGTTCAAATATACTATTATAAACTGTGATATACTCCAGGGATACTCCAGATAACTTTAGAGAAAATGGGGCTTGGCTTCACCTTATGTGGTGTGCCCTTATGCTAGTACTGGGTGCCCTGATTTATGGAGGGGTCAGAAGAGGGTTGGAGATTTGGGGTAAGTTGTAAGACTTTATGAAGGAGTATGATGTCAAGTTATGAGGCAAGTTGTGAGACTTTAGAGTGAGATATGATGTCAAGCTGTGAGGCAGAGAGAGGAACAAGGATGATTATTAACATCATGTTATGGTTGATATTTGAACTAAGGTACAAGATACAGAACTACAGTACTTATACCTTGGAGAAGCAGATTATCTAAGAAGGAAAAAAGATGTGAAAGGAGTTGTCTCATTGTCATATTCCAGACCTCTGACCTGAATTCCAACCCCATTTCAACCTGGCTTACAATTGGTCTTCACACCTAGTAAGCTGCTCCAGCCCTCTGACTCCCCTCCAGGCAACTTCAGCTCTCCATCACCATTCCAGTCTTCCCCAGCTATGCATGTATACTTCTGCTCCCACTCTGCCCATTCCACTTCCAGTCTATCTCTGCTCCAGTTAAGTACTACCCTAGTTTCCCTTTGTCATCTCCGGACTGTCCTGATATAACTCCATTACTATTATAGTTCGCTTTTTTCAAACTTTGATCATGTGACTTTATCTTATCTTTCCATGTGGTTATCTAATCTTTTATCTTATCTAGGCATGTGATGGGTCACATGATAGGTCTAGACCCAGGGCATAGAGTTAGCCTCATGTCTTCAGCCTGCTTTTCATTTCTGTCTTCTTTTATTTTAGAAGTCTTATTTCTCTTCAGCCATTGGCTATTCTCATGAGTGCTTCTCTTCCATTTGATGGTGCCTCAGGGTCTGTGGGAATATTTCCATCAGGGTCTTGGTCCATGTGTCATTTTGAACTGTATAAATACTGTAGCTTTAGCACATCTTAAGCCCCAGTCTTGAGCATTTGTATCCTCTGATCAAGTGGCCTCACTAGGGCTCCTCTTTTATATCATCACTCTTGCTTTCTCTTATCGAAACTGACATCAGTAAGCCCTTAATTAGGGTTAAGAACATATTGCTGCAACATCGACACCATTATCATAACAGTTACTGTTCCCAGTCAGCTACCATTACCATCATTGTTACTATTCCTGTTCTGTTCCTGTTCCTTGCTCTCCCCTGTTTCATCCTGTCACCCTTCAGCTTCAGTCTGACATGATTGGACATTGTCTTCCTGACATCTCCATTCATTTCCTAGATATCTAGACATCTGCTTCACTTCTGAGTTTGCACCTGTCTCATTTCATTACACTTCTAGATAGTTCTGCCTCTCTGAGGTATAAGTACTGTAGTTCTGTATCTTATACCTGAGTATGAATATCAACAGAAACACCCTCTTGTCATCGTCCTCACTCTGATTGAGCCTTTGGGCTCACTCCAATACTCCAGGTTACTCCAGAGTTTTCAGCATTAAAGTTATTATGGCTTAATGTTGACTTGGGATAAGCAACAACTTTACTGTTGTTACTGCCCCTATCCAACCTGAGCCCTCCAACTTACTCCAACCCTCCAGCCCTGCTGGAGATTATGATCAGCCTATTGGCTACCTTCTATAAGTCTTGATAACTCTGCTTTTTAAGACTGGACTTGATACTCTTTATCTTGTCTGTCTCTCTTGTTGAGCTCTGAGCAAGCTCTTCTCTGCTATCTCTGGCCTGCTGCACATCAGGACACCAAGGCTATGCCAGGGCATTGAAGCCGAGTCCTGTTTGATAAAGAATCTGCTATTTAACTACTTGACCATTTTTGGAAATCTCTGGAAATCTCTGGAAATCTCCAGAGCTCATATCTCCTTCCAATGAACTCCAACCTAGTAGTAGTAGTAGTAGCAGTATTTGGGTTTTGATAATCTGTCACCTTAGTATGAATATCAACAAAAACACCAGAATCCTCTTGTTGTTGTCCTCACTCTGCATGAGCCCTTGGGCTCACTCTAACCCTCCAGGTTACTCCGGAGTACCTCCAAGGCTACATGATATCCTCAAAGGAGTCATAAAGCCTCACTCTCATGACTAGGCTTGACTCTCCTTGTCCTGCCTGTCCCTTCTGTTGAGCATAGAGACAGCCTTATCACCCACCCCGACATCTATGTAAATTGGGACAATGGAGAAGTGCAAGGGCACACCCCATAAGATGAAGCCAAGTCCCATTCAACCATTGAAACCCTTTCTAGATTTCCCTGGAACTCTCTGGAGCACCCCAGAGTTCTGATTTTCCTTTAGCATCAAGGGTTTCATTCAAAAAAGAGGAACTGGTTAGAAGTATACTTGTCTTGGTATAGGTTTTAACAGTCTCTTTTTAGTAGGGATGGAAAGTTTTAACAATCTACTCTAAGATTATCTTTTTGACCTCCTTGTCTACCACTGAAATTCCACCAACCTTCATGCAAAGTTCCAACAGCTCTGCTGCCACCTTGTCAACCTCCCCATCCTCACTCTCCAAACTCCTGGCTTCTCCAGTCTCCTTTACCCATGCCTTTTCCAATGCATCAACCAGCCACCCCAGCAGCTGGTTCTTGCATTTTGCCTTCTGCCATACCTTCCCACCCACCTTCCTTATCAACACCTCCATTAGGCAACAGCCCTTAGCCACCTGCTGAAGACCCTCCTCTGTCTCCTCTGAGTCTGCCCTGCTATTCCCTGCTATTGGGCATCCCTCCTCTCCCATCTTTCATCTCCACTTTCTCTCTAGCTTCTTCTGGCCAGGGTAGTCACATCTCACCTTTGCCTCTATACAGGAAAGGCATGATGTTGACTTGCCCAGGCCCACCTCACACTCCAGTCTCCAGTTGCCACACCTCTGGCACCCCAGTCCCTCTTCCACTCTCCTCTTGCCATTGCTACTACTCAATCTCATCTGGGCTTGGTGAAGTTCCTCCACCTAAGCCAGGTTTGAGTGCTAGGCCCTGATCACATTTCCAGTACTTAATCATTTCTGGATCACCTCCACTGCTTTTTGAGCCTCCTCTGCTTTCTTCCAAGCCTTCCTTTCTCTTCTCACTTTTCTCCACCACTTTTACTCAGTGTACTTTGTGTCACCAAGCTCCTTTTCATCTTCAATGTGCTCCTCCAGGAACTCATCAGACCAGGTGTGAATGTCAGCAAATGAAGACATGATAAGAGGAACTAGTGTGGAAGTTTCTGGGGTGGTATTTACTTTTATGGTTTTCTGGCCAGCTAAACTCCAATGCCCACTCCACTCACTTATTCATTGAAAGCACATGCTTCACAGCCTTCAGGGGTTCAGGCCTCAAGAGGGAAATACTATCACATTCCATGCCAACAGATCAACTCTACTATATCTCTGGTGCAACTCTGGTTGCTTTCATGCTTTAAGCTGCATATTTTCTAGTTCCCTTTACCTCCATCTTTTCCTACCTAATGATTGTTTCCAACTTACTCCATACCATTCTGATACAACTCCATAGTGCCTCTAATCTCACTTCCTATTCCTGTTTTTTTCTGCTTTACTTCTCCCTGTCATCATTTAGTTTTGGTCTGACATTATTCAATGTTGTCTCCTCTGACATCTCCATTTGTATCCAGGATACATTGGCACCTGCTTTACTTATGAAACAACTCCTTTCATATCTCCATTCCCTCCTTAGATAATCTATCTCTCTAAGGTATAAGTATAGTAGCTCTGTACCTTGTACTGGAGTTTGAATATCAACCATAACATGATGTTATGATCCCCTCAGACCCCCTCCTGCCTCACAACTTGACATCATACCCTACCCTAAGTCTCACAACTTACTCCATGACTTGACATCATATCTCTTGTTGGGAAAAGCCCTATGGCCTATTTCAGACCTCTGATAGTTTTCAACCCCTTTATAAATCAGGGTACCCAGTACTAGCATAAGGGTGCACCACATAAGGTGAAGTCAAGCCCTGTCCACTCCAGAGTTATCCAGAGTATCCCTGGAGTATGTCATAACTTTATAACAGATAGGCAAGATAAAGAGGGTCAAGCCTAGTCATGGGGGTGGGACCTTACAATTTCTTCAAGAATATTGCTCAGCCCTGAAGGTGCTCTGGGGTAATCCAGAGCATTAGAATAAGCCTGGGGCTTGGGCAGAGTGAGGACAATAATAAGAGGGTATTTTTGTTGATATTTGAACTAAGGTACAAGATACAGTGTTATAATTTTATTTCACTTTCATCATTTTCTGCTTACTATTGCAACTCTTCACCTTGTCATATCACATGACTTTTTCACATCTTCACATTTTTACCTTTTCACATTGTCATACTTTCACACCTTCATATGATCACAGATCTAGACTGGTCTAAACTATAACATTATTTGCCTTATGTTCTTAGCATGTATTTCTAGATCTCTACTCCCTTATTGCTATTGGCTCACTTACTGTACATTAGTTTAAGGCCAGTCCATTGTACATGGTCTGTGCACACTTGGGTAGCATATATAAAAGAAAGATGCAAGCCTGGCTAAATCCCAGTCTTGTGCACTTGAGCTCTTTGCTTTTATAAGTCCAAGTCTCTTGTCTTTGCTTTATATCTCTTGCCTAGTTCCTTGACTCTAGTCTTAAAAGTCTTACTTAGCAGCAGTAGTAAAGTACCCTCAGGCCTCAGAAGCTTTTCAGTTCAGCACCAAGAAGGTGTTTCATATAGGACTACAGTACTTATACTTTAGAGAGGCAGAATTATTTAAGAGTGTAGTAAAGTAAGACAGGTGCAAACTCAGAAGCAAAGCAGATATCTAAGTATCTAAGAAACAAATGAAGATGTCAGGGAAGACAATGTCCAATTATGTCAGACTAAAACTAAAGGATAATAGGAAGAAGCAAGAAGAAACAAGGAACAGGAACAGAGAGTAAAGCAGGACTAAGTACAGAGTAGTGGTGGAGTGGTCCAAAGAAGATGAAATGGAACTAAGATAGTACATACTAAGAACAGAGAAGAACTAAGGTCAGAATTAGAGTGGAACAGGAACAGAGTATCAGAGATACTTGTACTAGTGGCAAGGCAAAAGATTTTCAAGCATTGCTGAAGTGAGATGAAGTGGTAACAGAGGGCCAGAGTTGCCTGGAGGGGAGTTAGAGGGCTAGATCAGCTTACTGAATGCAAGAGCCAGTCATAAGCTATGTTAGAATTGGGTCAGAGGTATGGGATATGACAGTATTCCCCTCTTAGGCCTGAACTCTTGAAGGTCATTTGGCCCAGAGTGCAGAGGGTACAGATATGTGATCTGGAATAGTGTGGTAATGGGCACATGATTATGTTTAGCAACATCAGAGTGGTTAAATGGAATGATATGAATGTAACAAGCACATGACCTTGTTTAGTAATGATGGGATGGAAGAGCAGAGTTTTTGGCTTGCTTTTAAATAAAAATGGATAGTTTATGACAACTTGTCCTTTCTTTATTACAACAACATGTTCTTGTTCAAAGACATTGTGACATGGGTCAAGGAGCACATTATGAAGTGCACTAATAATGACAAGGTGCTGGCTAACATAAAGTACACAGAGTGAAAGAGGTGCATAAAGGCAAAGAAGCAGAAGAAGCAGAAGAAGGCAGAGAAGGTCCAGAAGACAGCAGAGAAGGCTGCCTGAAGATAAGCTAAGGAAGCCAAGAGGGCCTGGTGGGTAGCAGAGGCAGCTGCCCAAGAAAAGATAAGTATCACAGTTATTCTCCTGAGAGCAAGGTAGCTAAAACCTATCAGGCAGCACAAGTGCAGGCTCAGGCAGGACCTAGCAACAACAAGGGAAAGCAGAGGATAAAGAAGGCACTGGTGTGCCAGAAATGCAAAGATCAGAGGCTGGAGTGCAAGGTGGGCATGGAGAAATCCATGTTGTGCTTGGCCTGCCAAGAGGCCAAGGTAAGGTGCAAGTGCCCAGGGAAGGAGAAGCCAGTATGGAAGTGGCAACAGGGGAATATGGAGAAGGTGTGATCTAAGAAGAGGGCACACTTAGAGAGAGCAGAGGGGGGCACTGAGCAGGTGGCAGAGGGCTGTCACCTGCTGGCAATGGCCATATGGGAGATGGGTAGCAGGGTGGTATGGGAGATGAGGTGAAAAAACTGGCTATTAGAGCAGCTGGTTGACATCCTCAATTCCATGTGAAAGGTAAATGGAGAGGATGCAGAAAGTGGGCCAGAGGATGGGGAAAAGGATAAGGTGGCGGGAGAAATGGCAGAACTAAGGATGGAGATCCAGAAAGAGGCAGAGAGGGAACAAAATAAAGATATAATGATACTAGGGTAATGTTGTAATAACTCTAGTTAGTATCTTCATGAACAAAGGTTGGAAATTGGAGGAATTCAGAGAGGTTGAGGGTACTAGATAAGAGGACAAGAACCAACTATACAAAGGATCTTGCAAGTACTTAAGTAAACTAGTTTTTAAAGGAAAGTTAAAATGAACTCAAAAAAAATAAGGTTTCTACAGATCACAAGATAACCTATTATAATAAAGTCTCATGACCAGGCAAGTGGTGCCTTGGGTGGTCATGGGGCAATAGTGAAAACAAAAGAACAACCAAGAAGGAAATGAAAAAATTAACTAAATATCCTAAAGGAATAAGATTAGAGACCAATGTTAAAATGGTTGCTTCTGCAACAGAGTCAGAGAAATGGAAAGGGAAATGAGGGAGACAAAAGTGGAGAGCCATGGGGCTTTGGAAAGACTACTGGAGAGAAGATCAGAAATTAGACTAGAGCCTGATAGTTAAACAAAATATCCAAAACAAATGTCCAGAAAGGGTCAGATCTGAGGTGGAGAGAAATGGGGTTGAAGAAGGTTTCTTATCTCCAAAGGGAACTGAAACATACTGATTGCCAGTGAGACAGTTTATCATGTGGCTAGGAATTGGAGCTAAATTGGAATTGGGTTAGATTTTAATAAAGCTGGTAGAAAAGGCAGAAATGTTGAAGATATATTCCCATTTCTAATGTTCTTATTTGACAAGTTCCAATACTGGTCTGACAAATAACTCACTTCTTGTCCCCATGACAGGGTAGATCTGGAGCATAGAAGAAGGAGAGCTGCTAGAGCCAGCACATTAGCTTGGAGATCTAAAGGATAATCAATGAAGAAGCAGAGGTCTGAGGCTAGAAGGGCAGAGTGGGTGCAACCTGGGAATCCTGTGGTCAGAAAAGGTGGGGGATCAGTGTTATGAACTAACACCACTTAGCTATGGTATACCTTTTACTTTTACCTTACATTAGACACTTTTTCTTTTTAGCTTCGCTTTTAGCCCCTTTTTCTATGCTCTATTTCTTTATTTAGCTAGCTTATGTATGCCTTATGGCATGGTCCATGCACCTTGACTAATAGGATATAAGGGCAAAGGCTTAGACTGGATTTCCCAGTCTAAAGCACTTGTTTACTTGTTGCTATTATCTTTTCTCTCAGTCTGATCTGCTTGTGTGGGCACCCCTCAAGGCTTTGCCTTTGGGATTAGTGTTGGACCCATAACACTTGCTTTAGACTATTTACTTGAGTGGTGCCATTTGTCACCATGACTGTTGCCTTAGTGGTCATCTTTCCACCTTTGTTTGTCAGCACTCATGGTTACCTTAGTCTCCTTTCAGTCATTGCCCAGGTCAGGCAGAAAGTTCACACAAACCAGCTCACATTCCTAAAACTGAGCAGAAGAAGCCAAAGAAGTTTATTTCAGATGTTTTGGGATCCAGGTAGGTTCAAAAACTACCTCAGCTAAGTTGATGGCTGCATGTTTGGCAGTGTCTGTAGAACTGCATGGTGTTGTGAATTATCCTGAGAAGCCCTCAGATGGACCAGTTCATGTTCTAAAACTGAGCCTGTTGTTTCACAAATACTAGGCTTCACTGCCATTGAAACATAGACCAGCTCATGTCAAGAAAACCAAGCTATTGCATTGTGGGTAATCAAGAAACCCTTGAGAAGTTTTTATTTTTAGGTTGCAAGTTGCACTCAAGCTGGAATGCTGAAGCTGGAGGTGGTTCCTTCAATAACAAAAACCATATGAGTTTTATCTTACAGATCTAGCAGGCCTGAGCCTTGTGCTCTCTCAGCCAATGCTCCTTAATCATCTACAAGTATTTTCTTTTGTTCAGATCAGATCTAGCTAAGTCTGAGCCCTGTGCTCCCTTGGTCTATGCTCCTTGGTTGCCCACTTATAAGTGATTACCCTCTTTGCTGGAGTTGCCAGATCTCTGTCATTAAAACTGGTTGCAAGAAGTTGATGATGTCAAAGAAGTCTTAGACTTTTGCTGCCATTGGAAATTATCAGAAGCATTCAGTTATTTATGGAGTTATCAATTCATTGGTCAAATTCAGCAAGATTTATTGCAGTTGAACAGAAGTCATGTTAAGCTGGATGGCTAGGGAACCAAAAGGTTCTAAAACTATTATTGACCAAAATAAGTTGTAAAACTGTTTTGGTGTTGTGGGTCATCCTGTGAAACCCTCATAGTTTGTTGGTGTCCTCAAAACCATTGCAGACCAGCTTATGTCACAACAACTGAGCTGTATGTTGTGGAATTAGACTAGCTCAAGTCCAAACAGGTAAACTGAGCAAATACAAGTATTCCTTTGAGGTTTCCAACAGGTCTTTTGATTCTTGGCACTTTTATGGTCTAAACTACTCAATTTCCTCCCCTATGAGTTTTCCTTTTGAGTTCTCCTCTTTGAGTTTGCTACTGCCAGTTACCCAAGTCAAAATCCATTGAAGATGCTTCAGAGAGTTTGTCAATGTCCTCACAACTGTCACAAGCCATTTGTTGGAGTTTACACAACCATTAAAGTCAGAGATGAAATGCAACTACTGATGCATTGATCTTTCTAACCTTAACCCTTGGGAAGTGCCTCCTATCTTGCTATCTGGCTTTTGTGCTAGTGGCCAGGAACTAGGCATGATGAGAATGAGAGTAAGAGCCTAAGCCAGTCCCTAAGCCAATAGGAAACTGTTGGATCACTTATAGGAAGTAGAGTATAGCCAGAGAAGACTAAACCAGACTCAAGTAAGCAAGACTGGGGAATCCCAGCTTGCCTACCCTTGCCTATATATATTTCAAGGACTGGTGCACAGACCATGCTGACTAAGTACAGGAACTACCTAATCAGAGGATGCCCTAAACCCTGGATTAATAGATAAGGAACATAAGGAGAAAGCATGGAATGAATATTAAGGAGTATGGCAGGATATCATGTGGATATGGGAGAATGGAAGAGAAGTATCTATGAAATGAATGCAGGGTCAGAGGTACTTGCATCATAAGGATGGAGATCTCTGCCACAGATGAGATTCAATCTGTAGATCTGCCATAGATGTATCTAGAGTCTAGATCCAGATCCAGATCTTAGATCAGATGAGATCCATGGAGATAAAATGGAGGGCAGTTCCAGGGAAGATCCAGGGAAGATCCATGTCAGGTGACTTATGGTCACATGATCATTGCTGAAGGAAAGGAATAATAAATACTCTTAAAGGAAATAGACCATAAACTAGGGTTAAGCTTAAAATGGGGTGTCTTGTGCATGATCACATGATGTCACATGACTGACTCTTAGTGCTGGAGTGTCACTTCGTAACATGCCCCATGCTCATGTCAAGTATCATGTTGAAATAATGTAATCTAGAATAAGGATGGATAGTATGGATAATAAGGAAATCATGGAGTGTAATGGATGAATTACCAGACCACAAGTACAAGCAACAAGAGAACAAGTGGTTCATAAGCAATGCAAGTTTTTCTTTCTGTTTTCCTTTTTCTTTTACTTTCTTCAGCTATAATTAACAATTTTCTTCTGTTTTCTAAGCTGGCTTTTTTATTTCAAGGTTATTCTTACTGTTACAAATGAACAGTTTTCTAGCAGAAGAGTTACATGACAAGCACATAACTGTGAGATATTCTTGCCAAACAAGGACAAACCCTAGAATATGGTTGAGTTATCTATTAGAGTATTTCCCTGGAGTTTAGGCATAGCTTATAGGGTTGAATCTAGCATCTCAGATAACAGGTGCATCTCCTGATCTAATCTCTGATGAATTTGGATCTTGATCTAGATGAGGGTCAGATCTAATCATGGCAGATCTCTAGATGGGATCTCTTCAGCCTTATGGTTAAGGGCATGGTCTAATCTCCACTTACTCTAGATCCTATTCTTCCATTCTACACAGCCTCTCCATTCTACACACCTCTACTGCATGGCCTATTGGTCATATTCTCAGTAAGCATGCCCTATTCCCTATTTCCTTATTTAGTGTTTCCCTTAATCCTGGAGATGGTCTGTGTGCACTTAGACATAGTATAAATAATTGAGTAGTTTCTTGATTTTGGCTTTCCAGCCTTAACCACTTGTTTATCTTGTACATTGTCTAGTGCCATTCAATATAGGCATTATTTCCTAACTTGTGCTATGGCTTCTCAGGAGTTGCTATCCTGAGTCCACACATTGCTTCTCATTCTATTCAATCTGAATCTGACAATAAAACTAATGTACCCTCTCAAGGCTGGAGACCATTTAGGGTTAGAATAGGTTGTTCAGAGATCAACACCATAACACTCACCCAGTTTCAGTTTTTTATTAACCAAGCACTATTTTTTACTTTTATCTTACATTAGACTCTTTTTCTATTTAGCTTCACTTTTAGCCCCTTTTTCTATGCTCTATTTCTTTATTTAGCTAGCTTATGTATGCCTTATGGCATGGTCCATGCACCTTGACTAATAGGATATAAGAGCAAAGGCTTAGACTGGGAAATCCAGTCTAAAGCATTTGTTCACTTGTTGCTAATATCTTTTCTCTTAGTCTGGTCTGCTTGTGTGGGCACCTCTCAAGGCTTTGCCTTTGGGATTAGGGTTGAATCTGTGTCATATCCTGGACCTCCAACCCAATTCTGACCCCATCCCAACCCAGCTTACAATTGGTCTTAGTATCTAGTAAGCTACTCTAGCCCTCTGACTTCCCTTCAGGTAACTCTGACCCTCTGTTACCATTCCAGTCTGCCCAGCTACATGTGTATGCTTCCTGCCCCTTAGCATTATACACTTCCCCAGGATTCTGCTCCTACTCTGCCCTATTCTGTTTAGTCTATCTCTACTCCAGTTAAGTACTATTCTAGTTCCACTTCATTGTCTCTGGGCCATTCCAGTATAACTCCATGACCATTCCCATTCTCAGTCACTATTACCATCATTGTTACTATTCCTGTCCTGTTCCTGTTCCTTGCTTCCCCCTGTTTCATCCTATTATCCTTCAGTTTCAGTCTGACATGATTGAACATTGTTTTCCCTGACATCTTCATTTATTTCTTAGATATTTAGACACCTGCTTTGCTTCTGAGTTGCACCTGTCTCACTTTGTTATACTCTTAGATAGTTCTGCCTCTTTGAGGTATAAGTACTGTAGCTTTGTAACTTGTACTTCAGTATGAATATTGACATAAATGCCCTCTTGTCTTTGTCCTTACTCTGATCAAGCCTTTGGGCTCACTCTGACCCTTTTGGTTACTTCAGAGAACCTCCAGGGCCAAGCAATATCCTTGAGGGAGTCACAAGATCCCATCCCCATGACTAGACTTGACTCTCCTCATTCTGCCTGTCCCTTCTGTTAAGCATAGAGACAGTCTTTTTACCCACCTCCAACATCTATGTAAATCAGAATACCAGAAAGTACAAGGGCACATCACATAAGGTGAAGCTGAGTTCCATTTGATCATTAAAACCCTTCCTAGATTCCTCCAGAGTTACAACCCTCCTTCAGCATCAAGGGTTTCATTCAGAAAGAAATTGGAATAAGTTTTAATGACCTGTAACAATTAGAGCCTGTGGAAGATCACCTAGTTGCAGACACCATTCACAAGGTTGGAGGCTATCTTTGTGCATGGCTGATGGAGCAGAATAAGCTTCTTCATGATCTGGTCCAAATCAAGCTAGCTGAAGGTCACTAAGCAGGCTACATTGTGGTAAGAGGCCCAAAGGTCATTGTGGTTAATCTCAAGGCTAAGGCAGAGCAGGAGCACTGCAAAGTGGAGATCAGAGAATATTATTATTTTATTTTATTTTCATCATTTTCAACTTACTATTGCAACTCTTCACCTTGTCACATCATGTGACTTCTTCACATCTTCATATCTTTACACCTTCACATGGACATGGATCTAGACTAGTCTGAACTATGACATTATTGGCCTCATGTTTTTAGCATGTATTTCTAGGTCCCTACTTCTTTATTGCTATTGGCTAGCTTACTGTACTGTCACATCCCATGCCAATGGATCAACTTTACTTTGTTCCAATACAACTCCGGGTGTTCTTATGCTTTAAGCTGCATGTTTCCTAGTTCCTCTTACCTCCATCATCTTCTACCTCATGATTGACTACAACTTTACCTATACTAACTCTGTATCATTCTGATACAACTCCATTGTTCCTTCAACCTCACTTGCTGTTCCTGTTTCTTTGTGCCACGTTTCTCCCTGTCATCACTTAGTTTCAGTTTGACATTATTTGATGTTGTCTCCTCTGACATCTCTATTCGTATCCAGGATGCATTGGCACCTGCTTCACTTATGAGACAACTCCTTTCATACCTCTGTTCCCTTCTTAGATAATCTGTCTCCCTAAGATATATAAGCACTGGAGTTCGGTATCTTGGACTCCAGTTGGAATATTAACCATAATACAATGCTACGATTCCTCCAGACCCCTTTGGCCTCACAACTTGATGTCATACCCTACCCTGAAGTCCCTCAACTTATTCCACAGCTTGACGTTGTGCCTCTTATTGGGAAAAGCCCTCTGGCTGATCCCAACCCTCCATGTTTCCAACCCCTCCACAAATCAGGGCACTTGGTACTGGCATAAGGGCACACCACATAAGGTGAAGCCAAGCCCTGTCCGCTCTGGAGTTATCCGGAGTACCCCTGGATACATTAAAATGTTTATAACAGTATATTCCAACTCCCACTTGTGCTGGTACTACTATCATGTCTACCTGTATAACCAGAGCTTGCTCCCACGCGGTCCTAGATCAGTTCAAGAGCTTCTCTGCTTACCATGCAACAGGCTCGGCCTCACAGGCTCCTGCTCCCTTCCACTCATCCACTTCCAGCACTCAAGTTGATGAAGCCCCTGATGGTTCCAAGGTTCCTCAACCCCCCCACACCCCTGACAATTATGGCGCCCAGACAGGAGTACCAGATGACTCCAGAGATGACCCCTCTGATGGGTCTTCCAATATTCCAGAGAATAACCATGAACCTTATCCAGACTTGGAATCTATTCCTATTCATCCTAACACTATCACCGATCTCACTAGCACCATCTGTGGATTAGCCCGCTCTTCTCATTATATCCCTGAAACATCACAGCAAACCAAAGTATGGGAACCAGACCAGTTCAATGGAACTGATCCCTGGAAGCTCCGCATCTTCCTAGTGTAGTGTGAATTAAATTTCCAGGATCATCCCAAAGCCTTTGCCAATGACCGAGCCAAGGTCACTTATGCTCAGTCCTACCTTAAAGGCATGGCATTGGAATGGTTTGAGCCTGACCTCCTCCTTACCAAAGACC